>CM065684.1:4321580-4329080 GCA_017654935.2 Phymorhynchus buccinoides
CCACCATCTTTATATCTACTAATATGTGTCTGTTCCAGACCAGAGGACGTTAAGCAGAATTTCCTCCAGGATCGTTCCCACCATCTTTATATCTACTAATATGTGTCTGTTTAACCAGAGGACGTTAAGCAGAATTTCCTCCAGGATCGTTCCCACCATCTTTATATCTACTAATATGTGTCTGTTTCAGACCAGAGGACGTTAAGCAGAATTTCCTCCAGGATCGTTCCCACCATCTTTATATCTACTAATATGTGTCTGTTCCAGACCAGAGGACGTTAGGCAGAATTTCCTCCAGGATCGTTCCCACCATCTTTATATCTACTAATATGTGTCTGTTCCAGACCAGAGGACGTTAGGCAGAATTTCCTCCAGGATCGTTCCCACCATCTTTATATCTACTAATATGTGTCTGTTCCAGACCAGAGGACATTAAGCAGAATTTCCTCCAGGATCGTTCCCACCATCTTTATATCTACTAATATGTGTCTGTTCCAGACCAGAGGACGTTAGGCAGAATTTCCTCCAGGATCGTTCCCACCATCTTTATATCTACTAATATTTTGTCTGTTCCAGAGCAGAGGACGTTAAGCAGAATTTCCTCCAGGATCGTTCCCACCATCTTTATATCTACTAATATGAGTTTGTTCCAGACCAGAGGACGTTAAGCAGAATTTCCTCCAGGATCGTTCCCACCATCTTTATATCTACTAATATGTGTCTGTTCCAGACCAGAGGACATTAAGCAGAATTTCCTCCAGGATCGTTCCCACCATCTTTATATCTACTATATATGTGTTTGTTCCAGACCAGAGGACGTTAAGCAGAATTTCATTCAGCCTTGACTTCTGTTAGCACGAAGAAGCGGTTTGGGGGGTGGGGGTGAATGGGTGAGGGTTGGGTGGGGGGTGGGGGGTGAGTAAATCGAACTGAGCCACCCACAAGATTGTCTTTATCCAAGTCTTGTCGACTGGTCGGGGATTTATGGCGAAAGGCGCGATACCAACCATACTGCAGAAGATAAACTTTACTTGCCCTAGCGGGATACGCACACAAGCACCCCTCTCCTCCTACACCCCCCCCCCCCCCCTCATCTGCTGCTGCTCCACCCCACCCCCACCCCTCTCCGGCAAACGTCAATTTGAGCGAACATACCAAAAGCGCGAATACTTTTCATATACAACATGCGCGAATGTCTGATAGTCAAGAAGCGCGAACCCTCCACAGGGGTACAAAAACAAAGAAGACAAAAAGAAGACAACCCTCAGAATTTCGACGGCAAGGAACGGACTATTAGTAACATTCACGCAAATTACGCAAAGTGCGTGCGTGTGCGTGTGCGTGTGTGCGCGCGTGTGCGTGTGTGTGTGTGTGTGTGTGTGTGTGTGTGTGTGTGTGTGTGTGTGTGTGTGTGTGTGCGTGTGTGTGTGTGTGTGTGTGTGTGTGTGTGTGTGTGTGCGTGTGTATGTGTGCGTGCGTGCATGCGCGCGTGCGTTCTTTCGTTTGTGCGTCTCTCTCTCTCTCTCTCTCTCTCTCTCTCTCTCTCTCTCTCTCTCTCTCTCTCTCTCTCTCTCTGCTGTGAGATAGCTCAAATTCTATATCTTCACGTTCACGCAAATTGTACAGAGGAAGCATCGCGCAAATTGACATACTCGCGCTTTTTGACAACTCCCACCCTCCCCTCCATTCCATCCCCTTCCCCAAGATGGTGAAGGTGGGGGTGGGGTGGGGGTGGGGCGGACAGGTGATAACAGCAGCGGGGGACTTAGTTATTGCCCATTACGTGGAGTCCCCACCTAGGAGCGAGCCCCGGGGTAATAACTAGAAAACGCTAGATGCGCCAGCTGCGCGGCAGGCTTTTTCGTTTTTTGGGGCCCAGCGACCTTGCAGGAACAGACAGACAAACAAACAACCCTAGAAACTAAACGTCCGGTCAAACAGCCCCCCACCTGCACTTTACAGTACCCACTACGCCACCGAGGATCTCAACTATAGCTCGTGCACCTAGTTTAGGTTGATTTTGGATGAGAGTTTGTAAATGATATGTTTCTTATTATGTTTATGTTTTATGTGCATGCAAGACAAAGATTTTCTTTATCTTTTTAAAGACAATAAATTTTGATTGATAGATTGATATTGACAGCTAGACACACACAAAAACAGGTGCGCGGCAGCATTGGTTTTTGCTTAGCTCCAGTGACCTTGACTTTGACCAATGACCTTCATTTTCGAGCTCGGCTTGAATATCCTAAATACCTATCAGTACGCAAAATGTGAGCCTTCCAGCTCCATCCGTTCAAACAGTATTGTATTCACATGGAATGATAGATAGCAGGACTCCCAGGGACCCCCATTTGGAGGTCTATGAAGCACTAAAATTCTAAAGGACACTCTAAAAGAATGTGCAGGGAGTCCCAGGGATGCACTAGAAAAATTCTTTTTAGCATTCGCAATGCAACTGGGACCCTCTCTCTATCCCGCGTCCAGGACCCTCTATGCTGTAAGTGAAGGAGTCCCGGGGACCCCCTGTTCTGCGGGACGATTGGGAGGCCTGGATAGTCGGTCAGATAGCCTCAGGTAGAGACCAACACAAACAGACAACCCTGACAACATGAACCGGCTTTGGTTTGCGCGGCTGGTGAATTAAGCACGGTGGTGACTGGAAGCGACGCTTGTCTCTTAGTCATCGGATACGATACAGGGCTTTCAGACCTTCTTACTGGCAGACAAAACACCTTAATATAACCAACCTGCGGCTTGCTCTGGAGCTCCGTTGCGGAACCGAAAGCGGGGAATAAATCATAATTATCTAATCTCTGCCCAACGCGTGTCGTCAGGAGCAGAACCTTCGAGGTATGGTAGATATAAAGAGAGAGAGGTTCGTCACCTAGACCCTCCATCCCACCTCCCTCCGCTTCTTCTTACAGCTCGTTAACTTATTTTTTATTCCCCCACCCCCCTCACAATCTTCTTCTGCCCTTCTCCCTCTCTCGGCACCCTCTCTTTTCATTTGATCAAGGACTCAACAACGCCCTTTAGAATGCACATATTTAATAATAATAAAATAATAATTAATAATGCTCATATAGCGCATAATCTTGCAAAGCAACTCAATGCGCTTTTCACTCACCATTCGTACAAACATTTCTAACAGACTGGTTCACGTATCCTCACCATACATCTCTATTCAAATGGAATGCATTGCATATAACCCCCCACCCCCACACCCCCCACCCCCACCCCCGCCCCCCTACTCCCCACCCCCACGCGTTAACCTCATACTCAACGTCAGTGAGCTGGAAGACAAGAGTGGGGAAAGGATCATAGACTTTACAGAGAGAAAGCTTTCCTGAAGAAGTGAGTTTTTAGTTGGGACTTGAAGGAAGGAAGAGTGGACTGGTCCGGGAGAGAATTCCAAACGTTTGGTGCAGCAAAACTAAATATTTTCGATGCTTTTTTTCTTTTCTTTTCAAAAACAACTTCGTTAAAAATGCGATTTGTAACACAATTGTACATGTACATATGTACACCCTTTTTTTTTCCAATGATCAAGCCACGTAACCTCTCTGTTCTTGAAGGGATTTCAGCAAAAAAATCATGAGCATGAATGAGGCGTTATGCTACACTACTCCTTGCCGACACGAAAGGGCGATAATTTTAGGCCCGAACTGCCGATGCCCCCTGGTGACGAGTCAGGAGCAGATCATTTGTTTGGGGGCTATATAATATACTAATAGTTCCTGACAGGCAAGGGCGATAATCTTAATCAAGTAGGTGGCGTTCGCATCAGGGCACGAGACAGGGGCTTGAGAATTTTCGGTGTACAGCCTCATTCGTTTACATGTTTACTTTATTTTTGAGCATGTGTCTTACCCCCCCCCCCCCTTCCCCATCTCCCCCCCCCCCTCCCCATCCCACAACAAAACCCCGAAGCATCATACCGATTCAAATGTTCAAATGGAAGTTTTTAAATTTGAATATGTAATTACCAGATTTTAATTCAGACGGCATTGCTTGAAAAAATTACTTGCTAATGAAGATTATGTACTAATGGTGTCAGAAACGAAGTAGAATTAATTATCTCATATTCGTGGCAATTTTATTATTTAAAAATAAGTACTGGAATTGCTTTTTCGTTTCGTGTTGTTGAATCTTCAATAGCAACAGTGAACCACAAACAATCTTTGACACTACAAACTATGATTCAAAGATGATCGGGAAAAAACACCCAACCCAAACAACCCACATAGGGGAAGACGGACGGGGTAACAAGCGCATGGGCGGGTAAGAAGCCCACCCCAATTATCTCATGAAATAAAGAAAATTTCAGTCAAATTTGCCCATGAGACGAATGCTAGACATTAACGCTCGTCTCATGGGCAAAATGAGACTGAAATTTGCTTCATTTCATAAGATAATTGGGGTGGGCTTCTTACCCGCCCATGCGCTTTTTACCCCGTCTTCCCCTACTCACAAAAAGAAACAAAGAAACAAAGCCAGAAATGATAAAAGTTCACGAGGAAATAAATGAACTGATAAAGAAACAACAGGTAAACAGATAAACGAAGAAATCAAATGAATCGTAATGTAGTGTCAGGGCCAGGGCCAGGGCCAGGGCCAGGGCCAGGGCCAGGGCCAGGGAGTACAAGAAAGGAGAGAGGTGTTGGGCAAAGAAAGACATCAATAAATATCATCAAATAAAACCCCCAGGAAACAAACCATAAATTACGAAAGAAAGAAAAAAACTTTCTTTTTTTTCGCTCCGAAGTCGGAGTGTGGCTGCTCACATGGCGGGGTAATCAAAACCCGGTCACACACACGTAATGTTCTCACCCCTAGCTGGTGCATCTTGTACCATAGTGTTCAAGTGCTTCGGTTGTTGGGATGAACCCTGGAGTCTTTTAGCCAGGGTACGACAACAACAACATTAAAACATGTTTTTAAACTCAACAAAGAAAATACAATTTAATTAAAAACAATTGAGTTAGAAAAGAAAGGTATTAAATTAAGCAAGAGAAAAACAAACCGGACTAGCATTACAAAATGAATTCTTCTTCTTCTTCAGCCTTCCAAGGCCATATGGCCATAATGGGTAAGTTACGTATGTGTCCGGTTTTCAGTTTTCGTTGGTCTCCCCGCTGAATACAGGCGACACATTCCGATTTCGGAGGAGCTCAAAGGAGAAAAAATATTTGGAGTATGTTTTGGAAAAAAGGCAGGAGAATGGGCCAATAAGTCAGAAAGATAGTAGATGATAGAAAGCAAAGGGAAAAGGCAGAATCACAGAGAGAGGCAGATCAGGGGAAGTTTCAAGCACAGAACTTCCAGAAGGTGGGGGAACTATTTTTTACAAAAGACCCCCACGGGGAGAGATTCGTGGATGGGACGGGGTCGTCCAGCTCCACGTATGGAGGCACGAGGCTTCCACCCACTGCTCCAAGAAAATGAATAATAACAGGACATTAAAAAAAAAATGCTTGAGGGGGAAAAAAAGGACATCCTAACAGAAGAATTGCGGACAAAAATAAAATCACCATGCCAACGTTTTTATGAAAGTTTAAGTGAGAATTATGGGGAATTCTTGGGTGCAGCTGAATAAAGTAAAATAAACTACAGTAACACGAATTGGCGAGAGAGCCACACATAGAATCGGTAAAAAGATTGACACACACAATAAAATAAAAAAAATTTAACCAAGCAAAAGAACATGTTTATTTATGGGTTTTTTCAATTAAAATTTCTTTGTCACCCAGAGCACAATAATTTTTGGCTCACTCGTGTTAACGAAGTGAACAACCCTCAATCACTCAAAGTCATTATTATTATGTTGGCAATCTTTTACCTTAAACACCCCCCTCATGTTTACGACCCTCAATCGCAAAGTCATTTTTTTAATTGACAATCTTGTATTTAAACACCCACCACCACATGCTTACGACCCTCAATCTCAAAGTCATTTCTTTATTGGCAATCTTGTGCTTAAACACCCCCACCCTCATGCTCACGACCCTCAATCTCAAAGTCATTATTTGTTGGCAATCTTGTACTTAAACACCCCACCCCCACCCCCAGAGTGAGCCTTGAAGGCTTTGCCTCTTGTTTAGTTCGGTGCTGCTTCAATCGTGACTGTGTTGAGAGTAGTGACACAATTTAGTCGTTACAATACCTGCAGAAAAGAATGAAAGTCGACAAGCGAACGACAGACTAGAAAGAAGAATACTCTTTAACAAACACACCAAAAACAACAACATAATAGTTATTAGGTATTAGGTACTTTATAGTCACAGAGGCGTCTCTGTGAAATTCGGGTTGCTCCCCACCTGGAGAGCGCGTCGCAGCCAGAGGCGCGCCACCCATTGTTTGTTTGCATGCGATGTTTTTGTCACTGATGAGGAACGAAAAGGTTGGTGGGTTAAAATTTGACCAAATGACAACTTTTTCGTTGCCTGACTGGGATTAACGTGTGCTAAGTGCATGGGCACACTGGACCTCGGTTTATCGTCTCATCCGAAAGACTCCACATTCAGACCACAAGGCCTAGTGCAAAGTGAGAGGAAAAATCCCCTGTACCCAGGTTCGAACTCGGATTTACTTGACGCAAGGCGAACGCGTTACCTCTGTGCCACTCTACACCATGTATAAGTAAGGAAACATGATAAAACTCGAGTAAGAAATATTCTGCTTCGCCCTAGTGTGCTGGATGAAACACAACAAAAGGTTGCCTTCTTCTTCTTCGATCGCTCAGACAGTTTCCTGTCAATTATGAGCGCAGATGCGCCATGCTGCCGTTATGCGCTAAAGTAAGGAATAATTAGGCCCAGCATGTCCGACTTCGGCTGGAAGAAATCTTTTTGAAAGTTTCTTGAAAAAAAGTCAGGAGAATGGACCGGAAAGGCAGAAAGATAGTAGATGACAGAAAGCAAAGGGGAAAGGCAGAGTCAAAGAGAGTGGCAGATTAGAGGAAGTTACAAGCACCGAATTTCCAGAAGGTGGGGGAACTATTTATACAAAAGACCCCCCCCCCCCCCGGTATCCCCACGGGGGGAAAGGGTTGCTAAAGGAAGAACCGAAAACTACAACAAAATGTATCTTACTATGAGCTGCCTGGGCTTGCTTCGCAGCCTACCAACCTTGCCAAACAATGAAGCCAACTTTCTCACTTCCCACCTGGAAGGTGAAAAGGTGGAAGGTGGAAGGCGGGAAGCGTTAAAGATACACTGGCCCACCACGATTAAGTCCCTTGGATTTTTTCTGGGTAGCTGTGACCCATATACAAATGCCCCCAACTTCAAATTGAGGCTGCTCTTTAAAATGATGCTTCGTTTTCAATTTGGGGCCATTTGTATGGGAGTAAAACCTGGTCCAAACAAGATTTCTTACCAGCTATAAGAGGGAAAAGATGTGAAACCCGTGATTTTGACACGTGATCAGGTGGACCTTTAAAGACCCCGCACGTCACGTGTCAAAATCACGGTTTTCACGTGTTTTCCCTCTTATAGC
>CM065684.1:4336580-4339080 GCA_017654935.2 Phymorhynchus buccinoides
TACGTGCAAAAAAAAAAAAAAAAATCGCATCGGCATTCAGACCCGAATCGTATGCGTGTGGCAGGTCCTAGACATCCCAAGCATCGTCCCAGTGTGAGCCTGTAGCCCTAGGCCCTGCCTACCACCCACAGTCTGTGTCTGCACAGTTAACGTCTCATCAACTCCGCTCATAATCCCCTGCCCTGTCACCTGCCTCTCACACCCCGATTAGCACACGGGTAGCAACCACCCACCACCCACCCCGACTGCGTTCTCTTCTACCCTTTTTCTTCACATTTCAACAGGCAACCGTAACAAAAAGAGGTATTTTCCACTCATACTTTCTGTTACCCTTTTTCCCCCTTCTCCCCCCCCCCACCACCCCCCCCCCCCCCCCCATTTCCCATAGGTAATACACTCCTCCAAAAATTCCTTTAAAAAACAAAACAAAAAAACAACCCAAGCAAACCTACCCATCTGATGCTACAACCCTTCCCTTCTCCCCCCCCTCTCTCTCTCTCTCTCTCTCTCTCTCTCTCGTCCCATCTCTCTCTCTCTCTAACTATATATATAGTATATATCTATATATATATATATTATATATCTTCTCTCTTTTTCTTTCTCTCTCTCTGTCTCTCTCTCTCGTCTCTCTCTCTCTCGTCTCTCTCTCTCTCTCTGTCTCCCCACCTCTCTCTCTCTCTCTCTCTCCTGTCTCTCTCTCTATCTCTCTCTCTCTCTCTCTCTTTAGTGCTAAAAAAAATCAAAAAATCAGAGGTCGCGTTCTGCAGGGACAGCTCTCGGGGAGGAGGGGAGGACTCTCTCCCCATGAGAGAGCTAGGAGGAAGGACGGGGGTAGGAAGGCGAGTACGGGAGAAAAGAAGAGACGAGAGGACGGCGAGGAGAGGGAAGGAGGAGGAGGACGAGAGAGTCGGAGTGAGCGGGGGTAGGGAGTGCAGGGGAGGGGGGAGGTCTGTCTGAGGAAAAGATCATCCGATCGGGAGAATTCGAGGAGAATGAAGGACAAAGGGGGGGAAGGAGCGGACGGGTCGTCAGGAACAGGTGCGACTATGGCTGAGAAGGAGGTAGAGGGAGACGGGGAGGATCGGAGGAGAGGAACAAGGGCCCGTGAAAGGGTGCGAATAGGTGGATTGGTTGTGGCGTAGAGGGTAGGGACTATGAAGGGGAGCTCACTAAGTAAAGGAACTCTACGTGGAAGAGTGGATCACTGGAGCAGACTGCATGCGTCTCCGGGGCTTGGAAGACGATTGAGTGCGGTCGGCGTGGAGAAATAGAGGGAGGTGGCGATGAAGAGGACACAGAAACAGAGGAGAGAAAAAAGAAAGATGATCAGTAGGACGGTGGCGGAGACGAAATATAGGAGAGAGATAGAATAGGGGAAGTAGACAGTTGACACAATGCTCTGCGTGATGATGTAAAGAGTGGGCGGAGACATAACACAGATCAAGAGTTATAGATTAAGATCGGTATCAGGGGGGAGAGATCGCATGTAAAAAAAGAGAACGAAAAGGGTGGAGGATGTGACCGTGTGAGGATGCTACGGCGAGGTAGTTCGTAAGGGTGACGAAGTAGGGTTGAAGTGACATGTTGGAGTGAACGGACAAAAGGGACGTGATAGGATCCTGAGTCGTCTACGAGGGACAACGATGAGGGGACGGAGAGAGATGTGTGAATTTCTTGGGCAACATTGGAACAAAGGGGGACTAGATTGATATTATGTGTTGCATGGAAATTGAGGGAATAATAAAACGGTGACATTTGGCTGTTGGTCATTTATATAAGCGCTTGTTTACATTTGGAGCAAGTGTTCATTGTGCTTTAACAGGCACGTGCGTGAGAAGTATATTTCTAGTAAGATGAATAAATCTATAATAATTGTAAAAATCTTATATAGCGCAAATCTGCGAAGCGAACTCTAATAGCGCTGGTCTCTACCATTCGTACAAACATTTTCTAACAAACTGGCCCACGCACTCCTCACCATACATCTCGTATCAATATGACTACATATTAGAGTGAATGCGCAGTGTGACTTATAATCATACCAACACACCACACCCACGTCCCCCTTCACACCACCACCCCAACCATCCCCCACTTGCCCCCCCACCCTCCCCACCATTGCCCCCCCTCTCCCCACGTCCACCCAATTACCACAGCACACGCGGCTACTTCATTTTATGTCACACCTAAACTCAACGTCTTCAATGACTGGAAAACAAGACTTGATAGGGGAAAGGTGGATCATAGACTTTGCCGGAGAGAACGCTTTCCTGAAGTAGTGGTTCTTTAGTTTGGGGTACTTGAGGAAGGAGAGTGGACTAGGAATTACCGGTATGGTCCAGCGGAGAGACCATAGGTCCGCGTAACGTACTTGCAAAATTGCATACTAATCACCACTATAATAGTAGATGTAGATAGGACATACCTTTCCCTTTTACTTTCTAGTCGAACGAAACCTAGGCTTGAAAAACAATAATGGAACGCAAAATTGGGTGTAAGT
>CM065684.1:4349080-4354080 GCA_017654935.2 Phymorhynchus buccinoides
CCTCTCATGGTGACACACCAGCACACAAAATTGGACGTGATTCTGTCAACCCGTTCGAAAGATATCCTTGGGACAGACAGAAGGAGAAAAAATTGACCCTCCGATTTTCAGGCCGCAGCGATCTTTTTGACCTTGACCTTGACCTTGATCGGTATGCCATCATCAGAACGGGCATAAGCCAAACCACCTTCATACCAAGTTTCAACATCCTATGTCGATCGGTGCCCGAGATATGGCTACAAATAGATTTTCGGTTTTCAAGGTCGTACGTCAAGGTCAAGGTCAGGACGGCAAATTGCGCCGATCTCTTCCTATTAAGGAGGCACACCTTCACACAAAATTTGACGCGATTCGGTCAAGCGGTTCGGGAGATATCCTTGGGACAGACAGAAAAACAACAACAAAAAAACAACAACAACCAACAACAAACAAACAGACAAACCAGCCCATCGCAATAGTCCGTCTTGGTGACGGACTAACAACAAAAATACAAACCAGCCCGTCTTGGTGACGGACTAACAATCGAAAGACAGTGGACCGTGCATTGCATTGTTACTTACAATAAGAACAATCTAAAGACAATGAACGGTGTATTGCGTTGTTACTTACAATAAGAACAATCTAAAGACAGTGGACCGTGTATTGCATTGTTACTTATAATAAGAACAATCTAAAGACAGTGGATGGTGTATTGCGTTGTTACTTACAATAAGAACAATGCAAAGACAATGAATGGTGTATTGCATTGTTACTTACAATAAGAACAATCTAAAGACAGTGGATGGTGTATTGCGTTGTTACTTACAATAAGAACAATTTAAAGACAATGAACGGTGTATTGCGTTGTTACTTAAAATAAGAACAATCTGAAGACAATGGATGGTGTGTTGCATTGTTACTTATGATAAGAACAATACAAAGACAGTGGACGGTGTATTGCATTGTTACTTATCATAAGAACAATCTGAAGACAGTGGATCGTGTATTGCATTATTACTTATCATAAGAACAATCTAAAGACAGTGGACGTTGCTAATATCAAGACATAAATGTTACAAAGATTTAGAGTAAGTCATTTCCAAGTCAGACTTGTCCGGCAAGCGCACGTTAATTCACAAATAACAGAAGCAAACCACAACTAGAGAGCGTATGTTTGCCTTTCAGAGCAAACATGGAAGGATTCTACCCTCCCGAACCTTTTCCCTCCCTACTCCTGTTTCGAATTTATATTGGAAGTATTGCTAATCTATTGTTAGTAATCAGTCAGAAATCTGACTGCATTTCCTCCAGCCGTTGATGAATCGCAGCCTAAATTGGCAATTTTGGGCCAAAATTCAGCCAATCGCTATGGAATTTTGTTATTTTATACCCATAATTCAATTAATCGAAATCAAAATGTAAAAACATAAATCCAGAAATCTAAAATCTGTTAATGTGACGCAACCAGATTTACATAAATTTGAATAACTTCCAAACTGTCCAACATATCATCACCAAACGTCTTTCAGATCTTGGCCAGAGTAAGGGCTACAATACTCATGATTCAGTTTTAAGACATAACCTCCGGTTTTGGATATTCAGTGACTCCAATGGCAGCTGCCTGATCCTAGCTGGAGCACTTCCGGTTGATACTCCCGGTTTGACTTTTCACCACTAGCTCTTCAATACAATAAAACTGAAAATATTAACGCTTTCAATGCAGACAATTATTAGTTATTCAAGATTGAAAGCTGGCCACGTTTGGCCATTTTCGGCCATATTTCGGCCAAACATTGGCTAATCAATTTAATATTGCGCAGCTGACATAAGAATAATACTGTTTAACCTTCCTGCCAATTTAATTAAAATCTGTTAAAAACAACAACAAAAATCCACAAATGAAAATCAGTGAATGTAACACACAAATTTACATACATTTGAATAACTTCCAAACTATTTAACATATCATCATCAAACTTCTTTCTGCTCTGGGCCAGCATAAGGGCTGCAACATCCAACAGTCAGTTTTGTGACATCACTTCCGGTTTGGGCCATTCTGTGAACCAAATGAAAGCTGCCTGACTTTTGCTGGGGCACTTCCGGTTCGATTTTATACTGAAAGTGTTGGAAACTGATTTTTAAGTATATACTGAAAAAATTAAACTTTCTGTTCAGCCATTTTTTTAAAAGATATTCAAGATGGAAATGTTGCAAGTTTGCCATTGTTGGCCATGCTTTGCCGAAAAATCGGCGAAATTGTTTAATATTGCAAATTGGGCAATCCCTTATTGCCCTGCAATTGTCCTGAAAATGTCAACCAAATCGGACGAAAAAGGGGAAAGAAAACAGGAAGAAGAGGAAGAAGAAAAACCAACAACAAACAAACTGTTATAAATAGTATTCTACATAAAGGGTAGCATCCTACACATGTGCAAGGCCAATAGAACGGTTTAGGTTTTTAATTGTAGTAGTTGTGTGTCCACTGTGATTCTGAAACGTCAATGGAGAAACAAGATCCCAACCCCACGGGTAGATAGACACGTTTGCCTTGACGGCACAAAACCAAACAAACCCTAGCCGCTTTTAATAGGCCGCGACAACACTAACCCTAACCTTTCTTTCCATAATCCGACATCCTCTCCTCCATCCGTCCACCCGCGCGCAAAACACACACACGCAAACAAACACAAACACACACACATAAACACGCACGCACACGCACACGCACGCACACGCGCGCACGCACACACACACACACACACGCACACACATACATACATACATACATACATACACGCACGCACGCACATACACAAAAACACACACACACACACACATACATACACGCATGCACGCACACACACACACACACACACAAACACTCTCTCTCTCTCTCTCTCTCTCTCTCTCTCTCTCTCTCTCTCTCTCTCTCTCTCTCTCTCTCTCTCTCTCTCTCTCTCTCAATCTCTCGACACCCGGACGTTGACTCTTGTGGTATCTCTAGTCATCCTTTGTATGTTGGCAAAGATTTGTTTTGTGTCGCTAAACAAACTGTACAACATTATGGCTAGAAGAACAAACACTTGAACCCGCAGTGAGTTTTGAGTGAGGGATTTGCATAATTTAAGATAGGTTTATATTAACAAAATATGAGATTCGTTCGTCCCACAAGGCTCACCAAAATCGACGCTAAGGATTGTGGAATGGTACTTTAGGTACTTTATAGTCACAGAGGCGTTTCTGTTAAATTCGGGTTGCTCCCACCTGGAGAGCCAGAGGCGCACCACCCAATATTTTGTTGGGGGACATGCGATTTTTTGTGACTGATGAGGAAGGAAAGGGGGGGGGGGGGGGGGGGGGGGGGGGGGGGGGGCGGTAAATGTTGACACATTTTTCGTTGCCACTGGGTTTAACGTGTGCTAAGTGCATGGGCACACGGGACCTCGGTTTATCGTCTAATTCGAAAGACTCCACGTTCAGACCGTAAGGCCTAGTGCAAAGTGAGAGGAAAAATCCACTGTACCCAGGTTCGAACTCGGGTTTACTTGACACGAGGCGAACGCGCTACCACTGTGCCACTCTACACCACATGGGCTGGGGTGAGGTAGATTTTCAGTGGTATGGTTGTGTTTCAAGTGCAAAGAAAGCGCATTGAAAGAGTATGTTGTTGTTGTTGTTGTTGTTGTTGTTGTTGTTGTGGTCCCCTGGCTTAAAGACTATATGGATCATCCCAAAAGCGAGAAGCGCTTGAACACTATGGTACAAATCCATCAGCTAGTGTGAGAGCATTTACGTGTTTGATCGTTTTTTATTACCCCGCATGTGGGCAGCCACACTCCGACTTCGGGGGACTTTGGAGACTGACGATGCTATGCTAAGAACCTGTCATGGCTAAAGACAATCCCAGCATAACTATGCAAGAGCATGACAACATTTGGATGTAGCCTTGGTGTTCTAGCCAATGTCAAGGCGAGAAAGAGTATACAAGCGTGAAGGAAAACCTGACAGTATACTAATGTAAAAACGTCATCGGTTTTGTTTTGTTGACTTTCTTTCTCACTTAAAAAAAAGCATTTCCTTTCGGGTTCTTTTCTTTTTATTCCACTGATATTAACAAGAAAGGAACTTATAAATCTGAAAGAGCTTCTCTGCTTCATCGTCCGTCTGTGTAATTGTGTCCAACAGAGTTGTTACGAACGCTGTAACCTATGGTACTGATCATTGTGAATGTTCACAGAGTGGTTCCCCATGTCCTCAAAATGATTCTATGTTACAGCATAATTATTGCACAAAACTCCTATTTAACCCTTTCACCGCCAAAGTCGCATTTTAGCACCACAATGATTTAACTTCTATGTCACTAAAAGGCATCAAATTGGGGTCTATTATCCAAAGACCCTATTGTCTTAGTTTTGGGAAGTAAGGATATACCTTATTTTATATATGTCACAGAAGAATCCCCAATACTGCAGATGGATTTTGTTCTCTACCCAGGTAAATGTAATGGGAAATATTTGGCTGAAATATGGCTGGCGGTGAAATGGTTAATATGTTGGCAGCTCGGTCAAAGATAAAAATCATAATAAACAACCGGCTTCTTGTTTTTCTTGCTCTTGTTCTTCTTGTTCTTCTGATGTAAGGCGTCAGGTCTTCTTCTTCTTGCTGCTGTTGTTGTTGGGTGGGTTTTTTTCCCTCTCCTTCTTCTTCTTCTTCTTCTTCTTCTTCTTCTTCTTCTTCTTCTTCTTCTTCTTCCTCTTCTTTTTCCTCTTCTTTTTCCTCTTTCTTCTTTCTTCTTTCTTCTTCCTTCTTCCTTCTTTCGTCTTCCTTCTTCTTCTTCTTCTTCTTCTCCTTCTCCTTCTTCCTTCTTCTTCTTCTTCTTCTTCTTTCTTCTTCTTCTTCTTCTTTCTTCTTCTTTCTTCTTCTTCTCCTTCTTCTTCTTCTTCTTTGTTTTATTTGCGCGCGTGTACATTTTAGTATAACAATAACATACACCAGGTTTCATGATAAAAACAGACAACGAA
>CM065684.1:4374080-4389080 GCA_017654935.2 Phymorhynchus buccinoides
TGGTAGAATGTTAAGTTCTTTATAGTCATTGGTTTCTAGGGATGACGATTTAAGGAGTATGAGTTTAAGAGAGCGTTTATATAGTCTTTCAAAACATGTTTGAGTGTGTTTTTACTAGCTGAATCCCAACATGTTGATGCATAATCAATATCAGGTTGGATATAGGCATGGAAAAAAAGTCTACGAGTATGTTGATCTAAAAAGTGCTTTAATTCTATTGAGCTGAAATACTTTTTTTGAAATTTTCTTGGACAGAATGTCCATGTGTTTTGACCAGGATAAGTTGTTGTCAATGTATACGCCGAGTAATTTGTGAGAGGAGAGAGAGAGGGAGAATGCGAGAGAGAGAGGAAGAGAGAGAAAGAGACGAGAGAGACGAGAAAGAGAGAGAGAGAGAGGAGAGAGAGAGAGAGAGAGAGAGAGAGAGAGAGAGGAAGAGAGGGAGAGGAGTGGGAGAGAGAGGAGGGAGAGAGAGAGTAGAGAGAGAGAAAGAGAGAGAGAGGGAGAAAGAGAAAGAGAGAGAGAGAGGCAGAGAGGAGAGGGAGAGGGAGAGAGAGAGGACGAGAGAAGAGAGGAAAGAGAGAGAAAGAGAGATGAGGAGAGAGAGAGAGAGAGGAGAGAGCGGAGATAGATGAGAGAGGAGAGAGACAGAGAAGAGAGAGAGATTTAAGAAGAGAGAGAGAGAGACGAGAGACGATGAGGGAGAGAGGAGAGAAGAGAGAGGAGCATTACAACAAAGCAGGAGACCAGCGGTGTAGATCCCATCAGTACATAATGGTCATCTCAGTCAAATTGTCAAAGAGGAACACATTACCAAGCCCAATTCTTACTGCTCACCCGTTACTCGGTTTTCACCCGATCTGTTGTTGTTGTTGATATATATATAATAATATATATAGATATATATATATATATATATAATATATAAACGTACAAGAATTGAAGAAGAAAAAAACAACCACACCATTAAACTTTCCTCTTATATATATATAGTTTGCTTGAAAAAAACTTGTTTTGTGTCCAATATTTAAGTTTGTGAGCCTAAGAAAGAAACTGAATAACTTTAATTTTAACTTTACAATTTATTCTGTGTTCTGAAAAGAATAAAAGAAAATAATGTGCTGATTTACTTTTTCTCCCAATGGGGGAGATAGACAATGCCTATGCAAAGACAGCTGTTTCATCTTTGAGAAAGATTCTTCAGTCTGCATATCGGCCTGCAAAGTATGTCCACAGTGAACATTCAAACTGAGCTAGAAAACTTTCTACAAGAGAAAGGTTGTCCTCTTTGCACCAGATTGAAAGTCCACAATAAAAGCAAACCAGCACTTAATTAAAAAGAAATGGTAACAATCTTGTGTAAAATAACAAAAATAATAATGTTCTAAAGTTACAATCCCTCGAAGAGAGTAGAAGAGATGGGATGCCATGTTGGTGGATCCAGTGAAGGATTCAATAAGGGAGGTCATAGAAATCGTAGTAAACACAAATATACTCCCGGTGAGGAGGAATGTAGAGAGGTGTGCCTGGATCAGGTAGACTGATGCGCTTTCCTTCTTCCAAGTATAATATAAACGTACAAGAATTGAAGAAGAAGAAAAAACAACCACACCATTAAACTTTCCTCTTATATATATATAGTTTGCTTGAAAAAAACTTGTTTTGTGTCCAATATTTAAGTTTGTGAGCCTAAGAAAGAAACTGAATAACTTTAATTTTAACTTTACAATTTATTCTGTGTTCTGAAAAGAAGAAAAGAAAATAATGTGCTGATTTACTTTTTCTCCCAATGGGGGAGATAGACAAAGCCTATGCAAAGACAGCTGTTTCATCTTTGAGAAAGATTCTTCAGTCTGCATATCGGCCTGCAAAGAATGTCCACAGTGAACATTCAAACTGAGCTAGAAGACTTTCTACAAGAGAAAGGTTGTCCTCTTTGCACCAGATTGAAAGTCCACAATAAAAGCAAACCAGCACTTAATTAAAAAGAAATGGTAACAATCTTGTGTAAAATAACAAAAAATAATAATGTTCTAAAGTTACAATCCCTCGAAGAGAGTAGAAGAGATGGGATGCCATGTTGGTGGATCCAGTGAAGGATTCAATAAGGGAGGTCATAGAAATCGTAGTAAACACCAACATACTCCCGGTGAGGAGGAATGTAGAGAGGTGTGCCTGGATCAGGTAGACTGATGCGCTTTCCTTCTTCCAAGTATAATATAAACGTACAAGAATTGAAGAAGAAAAAAAACAACCACACCATTAAACTTTCCTCTTATATATATATATAGTTTGCTTGAAAAAAAACTTGTTTTGTGTCCAATATTTAAGTTTGTGAGCCTAAGAAAGAAACTGAATAACTTTAATTTTAACTTTACAATTTATTCTGTGTTCTGAAAAGAATAAAAGAAAATAATGTGCTGATTTACTTTTTCTCCCAATGGGGGAGATAGACAATGCCTATGCAAAGACAGCTGTTTCATCTTTGAGAAAGATTCTTCAGTCTGCATATCGGCCTGCAAAGTATGTCCACAGTGAACATTCAAACTGAGCTAGAAGACTTTCTACAAGAGAAAGGTTGTCCTCTTTGCACCAGATTGAAAGTCCACAATAAAAGCAAACCAGCACTTAATTAAAAAGAAATGGTAACAATCTTGTGTAAAATAACAAAAATAATAATGTTCTAAAGTTACAATCCCTCGAAGAGAGTAGAAGAGATGGGATGCCATGTTGGTGGATCCAGTGAAGGATTCAATAAGGGAGGTCATAGAAATCGTAGTAAACACCAACATACTCCCGGTGAGGAGGAATGTAGAGAGGTGTGCCTGGATCAGGTAGACTGATGCGCTTTCCTTCTTCCAAGTATAATATAAACGTACAAGAATTGAAGAAGAAAAAACAAACCACACCATTAAACTTTCCCTCTTATATATATATAGTTTGCTTGTAAAAAAACTTGTGTTTGTGTCCAATATTTAAGTTTGTGTGAGCCTAAGAAAGAAACTGAATTTAACTTTAATTTTAACTTTACAATTTATTCTGTGTTCTGAAAAGAATAAAAGAAAATAATGTGCTGATTTACTTTTTTCTCCCAATGGGGAGATAGGGACAAAGCCGTATGCAAGACAGCTGTTTCATCAGCGCGCGACATAAATAGCCAACAGTAATATAGTATATATATATAGTGTGTAATAAAATCAGGAAAGAATGCATCTGTTAAAACTACTAGGAATTTTTTATTTCCAAACGTTTCGGTCTCCAGTGACCTTCAGCAGAGAAAGAACCTTAAATTCGAACTTAAAACATTACCGTATTAAAATGACATTGTCATGTACATCTTCAAAATGAACTCTTGAACAAAATGAACAAAATGAGTTCATTTTGAAGATGTACATGACAATGTCATTTTAATACGGTAATGTTTTAAGTTCGAATTTAAGGTTGTTTCTCTGATGAAGGTCACTGGAGACCGAAACGTTTGGAAATAAAAGATTCCTAGTAGTTTTAACAGATGCATTCTTTCCTGATTTTATTATTTTTAGTGTGTGACTCAGCTACACTCCAGATTGCATCCTCACAGTGAAAAGAATGAAACTACAAAGTGTGTTTTAATGACTTATTTTATATATATATATATATATATGTTTAATTAACAAGAGTCATAGCATGCATTCCATCCATACAGGGTAACGTTTCAAAACTTGAAAATAATAAAGAATATCACACACCGGACACAGACACAGACACACAGACACAGACACACGCGCGCGCGCGACATAAAATAGCAACAGAATAAAGAGCTTCCCCTTCCAAACAAACACCAACCCTCCATCAAAGACAAACTAGTATGATTCAAGAATTGTGTGCGTGTGCGTGCGCTTCCGCGCACGCGCGCGTGTGTGTTGTTTTCAGTCGTACCCAATAATGACCTCCATGTAACAGAAAACGCAACTGCTTTTACAAGCATGCAGAATTCTCGTTGCCTGCAAGACTCGGTGTTTTTTTTTCTCCTTTGGGAATGTCAATTAGTTTCTCTATTTTTTTTGTGGACCCCCCCCCCCCCCCCAGGCCAACTGTTTTATAAGCAACATAGAAAAGTGGGGATGCTCCTTAGGCAAAGAAGAAAACGAGGAAAGGCTTATTTATCTACATATACCTAGCCTAGAGTATAGAAGGATCAGGGGTGATATGATTGAAGTTTATAACATATGTCACCATTTATACGATTATTCTACTACTAACAGCCTACAAACTATTTGTGAGGGTGATAGAACCCGTGGCCATAATTTCAAACTATACAAAAAAGATACTAACACCAGACTAGCACAAAACATTTTTGTACTAACAGAGCATGGAATACCCTTCCTGATGAAGCAGTTAATGCAAAGTCATTAAATTCGTTCACAAATGTCACAGACAAGTTTTTCCAAAACAAAATGTATTCAGTTAATAATATATATATATATATATTTAAATGAATAAAACACAGATGCCTTAGTAGTTGCATCAGTGAATGAAGCCTAACCCAACAAAAATCAAAAAGAGGGCAAAAGGCTAAAACAAAATAGCCTATCGTGCCATTTATGCTATGCTAAGATCCAGCGCCGCCTAGCGGGCTGTGGTGGTATCCGCCACAGACTGGTAAGGGCCATAACCGTGGTGCGAGAACCATAACGTCAGTTACGGGCCGGGCCGTCCGAGCGAAGGCCGTTGCTCCATCCGAAGAGGGCCATCAAAGGGCAGTAAAGCTGCCAGGAACCATCCTCAGTCCTCAGCAGACCTTGGCCCAAAGAAGTGCCAGACCCCCCCCCCCCCCCCCCCCGTTCTGTTCGCAAGACGTTCAATGCTGCACGTGGTCATCTCCAAATATGGAAAGTGGCGCCATTCGCGTGACAATGTCGGTTTTCAGCTAAACTTTAGAACGTGTATCTTTTGAACCATTCAATCTAATATTATACTGACTCTAGCCTTAGCCCTAACCCTATCCCTAACCCTAACCAAAATACACACACACACACACAAAAACTTTGCTAAAAATTGAGTGTTCCATGTTTGGAGATGACCAAGTGCAGTCTTGAACGCCTAGTGTTCTGTTCTGCTACGCAGAATTATCAGCTGCTTGGAATGACTGTTAGCACCGCCATCATGCACGCCTTGCCTTGCCGTTGTAGCCTCTATGCTAGATTCGATCTCAGATTATAGGCTCCCCTCTATTGGCCACTGCAACGAGGGTTATTAACGCCCTTGACAGCGAGAGTTAAGCCCTTGTTGGTCAGTATCCAAAAGGGCATTCACTCTTGCAAAAGGCATGGAATTCTGCTTAACGTCCTCCGGTCTTGAACAGACACACACGGGACATTAGTAGATATAAAGATGGTGGGAACGATCCTGGAGGCAATGCCCGGAGGCAGTGCAACACCAGGAAAGTCCCCAACTTTTAACAATATAGATGTGTATAAAGCAAAAGGCAGCCATTCGGTGGCATCAAACAGGGTTATTGGCGAGAGTTACGCCCTTGTTTTGGTTCAGTACTCGAACCTCTATCAAGGGTATTCACTCTTGTAAAAGGTAGTCGTTGCAGTGGCCAATGCTCCTCATCCAGAAGGCAGTTGAAGTTTTGTACTGGGAGCAAAAAAGGTGGTGTGGGGAAACAAAAAATGGAAATGGAGAGAGAGCTCACTAAGATTGAGAGGGAAGAATGAGAGGTTGGATCGAGTATTCTTACTACTAGAGCAGGGTTATTCATAGAGGGAAGAGATATTAGAAGAGTAAGAGATTGAGAGAAGTATTTGAGATCTTAGAGAGTGAGAGAGAGTATGAATTGTGGAGGATGGAAGAGTAACTATCCAATAGCTTAACTTGTTCTTTGCGAGAGAGAGTTGAGAGCTACGGGAGAGGAGTGTGGTTTGAGAGAGTGAGATAGGTACGAGGAGAGAAGTAGAGAAGAGTGAGGTACCTCGGGTCTGGGTTAGAGAGAGAGAGGAGGGGAGAGGAGACGAGAGAGAGGAGAAGGAGAGAGAGAGAGAGAGAGACAGAGAAAGAGAGAGAGAGAGAGAGACTAAGAGTGAGAGAGAGGAGAGAGAAGAGATATACGTGAGAGAGAGAGGATAGGATAAGAGAGGATGCGAGAGAGAGAGAGAGAGAGAGAGGAAAATGAGAGAGAGGGAAGCTCACACTGCTACTTATTGCTAGATAATTTTGCTATGTTTATTGACATTGGTTTTCATTTTGTGTTAAATGTTTGTAATGTTTTCATGTACCTATCTACTTCTTTTACCTTTCACTATCTTTTCAACAAGAGAGAGATCGTCCACTTCAAACCAACAGTTCTGGCTGAATTTATATACCAAGTGCTCTTGCACACCATAACCTAATGTCTGTCGACATCCAGGTTCACAGAGCCAGGACTGGTGGTTTCCACGACAGAGCTCTGGCCTTGTGTCGTAAATTGTCATATCTTCGTAAGTCTGACATTATTGCTTTCTTTATCCTTCACCTTTTACCAAGTAAAAATTGCATAGCGATTGCACTACTTGTTCACATTATCATTTCAAACACTGATCAAAGTTGTCTGACCGCTTACATAAATCTATACTCTGTTTGTCAAAACACGTGTAGTGATAATTCCATGATCGTCAAGTACCCAACGACAAACTACCACTGTATCTGAGTTAGTTCTTATTTTAGCTAATGACGTCGAGCGCAATCCGGGGCCCACAAATGAAACCAATCTTCGTATTGTCCATAGCAATGTTCAGAGCTTAAAAAATAAACTTACTCTGTTGGAAGCAGAATCGAAAGAATTTGATATCATTACATTATCTGAAACGATGGCTTTCTGACTCCATCTCAAATGACTTGATAAGCATACCCAACTTCCATTCCCCTGTTAGGCGTGACCGACCCCAGGATCCTCATGGAGGAGTCGCCATTTATGTTCGTAACTCATTGTATTGTAAACCTCGCCCTGACCTCCATGTTGCAGAATTAGAAGCAGTATGGATAGAAACTAAACTTAATCAAAAGAGCATTTTGATTGGTTCATTTTACCGTCCCCCAAATGCTCTGGTACGCTATTGGGATCTTATAAGTGATAACCTTAGACAAGTTAACAGCACATCACTACCATTCATTGTGCTAGGTGATTTTAATACAGACTACTTTAATAACCCGTCTCCACACCTAACAGGCATTATGCAATTATATAGTCTCCACCAGTTAGTAAATGAGCCAACCCGAATCACAGACACAACATCCACTTGCCTAGACCTCATCATGACCCAAACCCCTGATCTCATCGAGTTAACTCAGGTGCTACCCGCAGCCTTCAGTGATCACAGCATTCCATGCCTGCACCTTAAGCATGCAGTAAAAAACAACACTAGCTTTAAAAGAACTATATTTAATTATGCTAAGCTAAACAGAGAGGAGTTTTGTCGACTGTTACAGCTCGTTGACTGGGAACATATTCTAAACATGGGAACTGTTGATGATTCTACTGAACTATTTACCAATACCTTCTTAACCATAGCAAAACAATGTATGCCAACCAAAGTTATTAAAGTATACTCAAATGATGTGCCCTGGATGAATAATGATATACGGCTGTTGATAGAAGAGCGGAAAGTTATCCATGCACAAGCTAAACATAGTAATGACCCACAAGACTGGCACACATTCAGGCAATTTCGTAACTTCGTCACTACTAAGGAAAGAGAGCGAGAGGCTGAGTACTATGCAGAAATTGACAATAAAGCATCAGATCCATCAGTTTTTGGTCAGAAGAATTGGTGGAAATTGGATAGATCTTTTTTTTTAATAAAAAGGGTATTGACAGCGATGAAATTCCTCCTCTGTTAGCAAATGGCACATTATATTACTCTAACCAAAAAAGCAGCAGAAATACTCAATACATTTTACATCGAACAATCCACAGTAGACAATAATGATGACGAACCACCTCATGTTCCTTTTACTGATTATGAAATAAATGAAATAGTTATCACAGAAGAAGATGTGGTGTCAGTTATTAAAAACCTTGATAAGACAAAGGCATCTGGACCAGATCTAATTCACAACAGGCTACTTTTACATGCACTCAATGTTGTATCAGCTCCCCTCACACGGTTATTCAACAGATGTATGAGTGAAGGCAAATTTCCATCTCTATGGAAAATTGCACATATTTCTCCTATTTATAAGAAAGGTCCAAGAGAACTTTGTGATAATTACCGCCCAATTTCCCTCCTCAGTTGTGTTGGGAAAGTTCTTGAAGGGTGCGTCCACAAACATGTATACATATTCTTAAAATCCCATAATGTAATCACCCCTTTTCAGTCCGGTTTCACACCAGGTGATTCCACTGTGAATCAACTGTTGATTACATATAATAATCTCTGTTATTCCTTTGACCGGGGAATACCAATGCAAAGTATTTATTTAGATATATCTAAGGCATTTGACCGTGTATGGCACAAAGGACTTCTGTTGAAGCTGGAGGCTGCGGGTATAAGGGGGAAATTACATGACTTTTTTAGTGACTACCTGAACAACAGACAACAGTCAGTGGTTGTAAAAGGTGAAAAATCAGAGTTAAAAAGAATATTGGCGGGTGTCCCACAGGGATCAGTACTTGGTCCCCTACTATTCTTGTTGTACATCAACGATATTGTTGATAGTATTGAAGCGACAATCAAACTTTTTGCTGATGATACCAGTTTGTCACATGCCTTAAATGAACCACTCATTAGAGCAGAAATTCTAAATTCAGACCTCCAGAAAATTGCCCAATGGGCAACTGATTGGAAAATATCTTTCAATGAAAACAAGACTAAACTTCTCAATACAACGCGTGATAACACTCACAATTCACCCCTTACGTTTGGAAACAAGCTTCTAGAACCTACAAATTCACACAAGCACCTAGGAGTAGTTTTCCAGAATAATTGCAAATGGGACGAACACATCCAAGTTATATCTAGCAAAGTAAACATGCTAATAACATGTCTTAGAAAGTACAAACACAGACTAGCACGTAAGACTTTAGAAATAATGTATAAATCTTTTATACTACCTATATTTGACTATGCAGATTTTATATGGGATAATTGCTCAGATGCCCAGTCAACATTGCTAGAAAATCTTCACCTCGAAGCAATTCGTACTATTATTGGCGGAGTTAAAGGTACAAGCCACCAAAGATTATACGATGAATCTGGTTTTTATTCTTTAAAAGAGAGGAGAAAAAGACATAAATTAATTCAATATTACAAAATGGTAAATGGACTTTGCCCTGATTATCTAACCGATCTGCTTCCTTCTCTTGTTTCTAATCAAAACCCGTATCATAGACGTCGGCCACTGGAAAGAATAGTGCCACGATCTAGGACTGAATTATACAAAAACTCATTTCTACCAAGTACAACACATTCGTGGAACAACCTACCAGATGATATTAAGTCAACAGATTCCATTAGTCGTTTCAAACGCCATCTGTCTCTTTGTGATGTAACTGTTCCTTCTTACTATTATATTGGATCCAGAGAAGACCAAGTAAATCATTGTAGACTACGATTAGGGATGAGTAATATAAACAATGATTTATACAATAGACACCTAGTAACTGATTCAAAATGCTCGTGTGGCCATCATACCGAAGACGCAGAACACTACCTTTTATATTGTACAAACTACACCCAACTAAGGAAAGACACTATTTTGACTTTGGATCCTAACAAAGTCAACACCCGCAGTCTTCTCTTTGGTGACCAAACGTTATCGATAGCAGAAAATGAAACAATTTTCAAAATAGTGCACTATTTCATTGCTCAAAGCAAAAGGTTGTAACAGGAAAAGGATTGTTGAATTCTATTATTACTATTGGCTCAGATACCTGCTCTTTCTTACCTGTCTGCTTGCTCATCAGTTTCTTTGTTTGCTTGTGTGCCTGCTGGAATATATCTGTTGATGTGGTCTTCTTCATCCTCTGTTTCTTGCCGTTATCATACGAGAGTTTGTATCCTTTTCTTTCTGTTTTCTGTATTTGTAATTAGTGACAGTGTTTGATGCTATTGTGTATGCTGTAATTGATGGCTTAGTGATGTTGTGCATGATGTGATTGCTTTCATCATTTACTATTGACACAGGGCTAATATCGCTAATTAAGGTGGACGTCTCTCTCTCTCTCTCTCTCTCTCTCTTCTCTCTCTCTCTCTCTCTCTTCTCGTTCTCTCTCTCTCTCTATCTCTCTCTCTCTCTCTCCTCTCTCTCTCTCTCTCTCTCTCTCTCTCTTCGATCTATCTATCTCTCTCTCTCTCCTCTCTCTCACTCTCTGAGTGTATATATCTGCTGGTGTGTCTTTCTGTCTTTCTATGTTTATGTCTGTTTGTTCGTGTCTGTAAGTTTAAGCTTTGTTGCTTAAAAAGTAAGGCATTAGCGTGTTTTATATGAGATCATCATCTTTGATTTGCAATTGTTTTCTGCTTTGAAATAATCAATTTTAATTTGATTTTTTTTTTGTTTTTTTGGGTATGTGTTTTTTTTGTGTGTGTTTTTTGTGTTTTTTTTTTGTTGGGGGGGGGGGGGGTTTGTCTAGTCTTGATTCTACTATGATTTACCCCTATTTTCTTTATCTTGACACTCGGTTTTGTGTCTTTTGTTTATTTTGATTGAAGCATATAGTTATTTAAATCCGCCTATATTGTCTGATATGCACTTTTTCTTATACTGAGCACGCCATAAGCCTAGCTTGTTGTTGCTTCAGTTTTGTTGCTATGTATGTTTGTTATGTAAAGACAATAAAAACGTTTAAACCAGAGAGAGAGAGAGAGACGAGAGAGAGAGAGAGGATAGAGAGGAGGAAGAGATAGAGAGAGAGAGAGAGAGAGAGAGAGAAGAGAGAGAGAGAGAGAGAGAGAGAGAGACAAACAGACAGACAGTTACACACAGAGACAGAACAGACACGCATACACACAGAGACAGAGACAAGGGAAGAGGCAAGGGCAGCCAGAGAGAGAGAGAACAAAATGGGAGAGAGGAAGATAAAAAGAAAGAATAGGAAAACCTAGAGAGAGGGAGAGACTTCAGACTTCAGAACACTGATTTAGAGGGAGAGAGAGAGATGAAGAGAGATCCAGAGAGAAGAGAGAGAAGAGAGAGATATAGTGAGGGAGAGAGAGTGGGGGGGAGAGAGAGAGAGAGAAGAGATTAGAGACGGAATTAGAGAGAGAGAGAGAGAGAGTTGAGAGAGAGATGCGAGAGAGAGACAGACAGAGGAAGACAGACAAACAGAGACAGAGGTCAGATATAACGGAAGCCCCCGCGGGAGGCGGGGGGCTAGAGAGGATCAAGAAAAAGGGGAACTCCCAGGAGAGAGTAAGAGAGAAAGGTAATAGAAAGACACAAGGATGAATAAAAAAAATAGCCTTGAAGTCATGGAGAGTGTTTGTGTAGTAAGTTTCGCCATTTTCGTATGCACTCTCTGAACTGCTTCGTTGCCCACCCCCCCCCCCCCCCCCCCCCCCCCCCCCCCCCAATTCTCCCTCACCCACCCCCCCCCCCCCCCCCCCCCCCCAATTCCACCCCCTTACCAAAATGACAGCATCTTCTTTGAAACGTTTCCCCCATAATATGTTACACTGCGTTGCCAGTGTTGTGATCAAACTTGTACTTCCTCTACATCAAAAGAATGTCTTGGCTTCTGCAGTGCACTGTTCTGGTCTGGGGTGACGTTTGTGTGTCAGTAATGTACTTGTACGTGTTGGTTTGTGCTTTGCTGTCGCGCTTCACAGAAATGAATCGAAGTATTTTCCTTTTTCTATGTGGATAAGAGATGAGTGGATGAAGAAGATAAAGCAGGGAGGAGGAGGAGGGGGAGGGGGGTATAAAGGGATGGTGGTGGTGGGGGTTGTGGGGGGGGTTTGGAAAAAAACTGGGGTGAAAGGAGTATGAGAGAGAATGTGATGTCTGATCCAGCAATGCGTTCTGTTGTCCCCTACCCTTCGCTCTGCAGTAACCGCTAACTTTCCAGTCTTTGACTCATTCTGGACGAATTCTGAGCATACTAAGAACAGGAGAACGCCGGTCAGGGCCTAATTCCGAGTATTCTCGGAACAGCGATTTCTGGGTCTAAAACGTGTCTAAATCCATGTTTGTTTCAATCCAAACCACGTTTGTCGAGTTACGTCTCTTCATCACTCTTCCAACTTTCGTTTCACTTATGTTTGGCACTTCTGTTTCAATTTGTAATGTTGAAAATGTTAAAAAAAAATCGGTCCTACACGAGCCTCAGAAAATACTCCAATATGTTTTTATTAACAGTGATAGTAATAAGGAGACTAATGATTCAGATTATGATGCAAGTAACCACGACCTCGAAGCGGAAAATAAACTTGGATCAACCAGTAATGTTGTCAGAACTGAATCATTGACAGTGTTGAGTTTTGCTGCGCTTCTTGTTTTGTTATATGTTTTCTAGGCAGCCCCAGGCCAGTAATGATGTTCGTCTAAGGCAGAGAAGTCTTGAAGGGGTTAAAAACTGAAACATCTGCCGCGGGCTGACAACGATTAAGATGACCAAGGGCACTGCTATCAAAGGGCAGTAAAGATGCCAGACCCCATCATCAACTTTCAGCCTCCTCCGCTATGCTGCCAGCAACCTCGCAGACTTATCAGCTGCTTGGAATAATATCCCGCCTTCTCGGTCCACAGATCCACAAGACGTTCAATGCTGCACTTGGTCATCTCCATATATGGAAAGTGACGCCATTCGCGTGACAACTGTCGGTCTTCAGCGAAACTTTAGAATGTGTATCTTTTAACCATTCAATCGTAAATTAAACTGACTCTAGCCCTTGCCCTAACCCTAACCCTATCCCTATCCCTAACCCAAACCTTAAACCGTCAAATACACACAAAATATTTGTTTTATAAAAATTGAGTGTTCCATGTTTGGAGATGACCAAGTGCAGTCTTGAACGCCTAGTCACAGATTCCATCTCAGATAGACCCTGTGAGCATCCCATGACTAGAGCGTGATAACGCTAGATCAACCAGCCGCGCGGTAGCATTTTCCAGCCCCCGTGACCTTGAGCTTTGACCAATGACCTTCGTCTTCGACCTTGGCCTGGATATCCGAGCTACCTATCCGCGAGCTCTCTTGAGAGTCATGGTTTGTATGGGAAACGACACTGTTGACCTAACACACACATACACGGCTGACAGCGATGAAAGTCGACTTCATTAATTATCAGACAATGTGCTCGCGCTGTAATTATTATTCTGCTCTGCCACTCCCTACTAGATAAGACCCTGTCTCTCACTCAAGCACGTAAACCAAGCATCCTGTCCCTATGTCCCCGGTAGATGGTGGATGCCTCGTGCTTCCATTCGGGGAGCTGGACGACCCCGCTCCCTCACCGAGCCTCTCCCCGGGGTGGTGGGGTGGTGTCTTTTGCACAAATAGTTTCCCCATCTTCTGGAAGTTCTGTACTTGTAGCTGCTTCTAATACGTCACACTCTTTGACTCCCTTTGCTTTCTTGTCATCTACTATCTTTCTGACTTATTGGCCCATTCTCCTGCCTTTAAATCAGCCAGCCACGGTTTCTTCTTTGAGCTCCTCCGAAGTCGGAATGTGTCCACTGAATGCAGCGGGGAGACCAGTGGAAACTGAAAACAACGGACGCACCCGTACCTTACGGCCATATGGCCTGGGATTGCAGAAGAAGAAGAAGAAGAAGAAGAAAAAGAAGAACTCCCTATGTCGTTTAACAACATGATGCTCCCACTCCCCCCCCCCCCCCCCTTCCATTGTCCCTGTTCCTTGCCCCCCCCCCCCCCCCCCCCCCCCGTCCCCTCTCTCCCTCCCCCATCCCCCATCCCCCCCCTCTCCCCTGACAAACGATTCATTAAACGAAACCCGTCATTTGCCGCACATGATGCGTTTTTATTTGCAGTTGGCAGACAGTTTACGACAAGTTGAAATTCTGGGAAGATGAATCCCGTAAGAGGGCTTCAGAGACATCCGCGTGTGCTGGCATGCATACATACACTATCACTCTTCTTGCGTTTTTCCTGACAATAAATTGCTTTGTTTTGTTTCCACAGCAAGAGTTCAGTTAATGTCTCTTTATTATGTCTGTCGGATGACACTGTTGTTGTGTTGTGGATTAAACACAGACTGAAAGGCAAGACACACGTCCACTCAAATCGTACGACTGTACCATACGAATCGATCGCGTGGTCTCCAAGAGCAAATGTGACTCGCGCGCTTCGCAATCACGTGATCGAATCGTAGCGTACAGTCGTACCATTTCAGTGGACGTGTTATGTGGCTGACCCTTGAAACTTGTTTTTATAAACAGTCTGACGAAAAGAACAAAAACAAACACTTTTTGTGGGTTATTTCTTTTTCTGATTTTTGCTGAACCCCCTCTTTGACTCTGACTTTTCCCTTTCCTTACGGTCATCTGCTATCTTTCTATCTTACTGGTCAAGTCTTCTGCCTTTTTTCTATAAATTCTTACAAAGATCTCTTGAGCCGAAGTCGGACATGCTGGGCCTAACTATTTCTTAGGCGCATAACGGCAGCATGACGCATCTACGCTCATATGACAGGAAACTGTCTGAGCGAACGAAGAAGAAGAATGTAAGGAAATAAAAACGATTAAAAAAACAACGATTTGGAAATGTTAAGAAACTACTTTACGTGTTTTAGATGCTTGTGTGTGTGTGTGTGCTCGTTGTCTTAATTCAATCTTATTATTTAAAATTAATACAAGACAGAACATGATAATGCGGAAAAAGAGACACATGGACAGGACGAAAACAACACGAAATAGTAAGTATATAAAACAAACAACAAAACCAACAACAACAACAACAACAACAACAACAACAACAACAACAACAACAACAACAGCAAACAAAACGCGCACACACACACAATCGACGGGTCTACGACATTTCGTTGCGGAAAATTTCGTTGCCAAATGTTCGTTGCC
>CM065684.1:4391580-4399080 GCA_017654935.2 Phymorhynchus buccinoides
TTTGATTGTCCCATGTACACACATATCCGAAAAGAATGTGTAATATTTAAACATACTCTTGCATTGCAGAAAGATCTTAAAGCAATTTTGTCATCAGAGGATGGACAAAATATTATATTATTAGCTAAGTATATAGCAAAAGCTAGTGATTTCAGGGGAAAAAATGATCCAATAACTGTTTAGTCAACTAAGAGGATTTGGTTTTGATTTCTACTTTGCATATTTAGTTTCTGATAGCCAAAGAAATGAAGTTCTATGTATGTATATATGCACTAATTATGTGTGGGAAGTGTGTGCTGGTGTGTGAGTGCGTTGTGTATGAATACATGTGTGAGTGGGAGCCATGTTATTATAACTGATTCAATCTTTTTTGTACCCCCCTTGCCAAGAGGGCTATTGCTAATGGCAATGAAAAAACTTGTTCACTTGTTGTTCACTGTTCTCTCCCTCCCTCTCTCTGCCTCTCTCCCTCTCTCTCCCCCCTCTCCCTCTCTCTGCCTCTCTCTGCCTCTCTCCCTCTCTCTCTCCCCTCTCCCTCTCTCTGCCTCCCTCTCTCTCTCCTCTCTCTCTCTCCCTTCTCCCTCTCTCTCTATCTCTCTCTCCCTCTCTCTGCCTCTCTCTCTCTCTCCCTATCTCAGCGTCTCTCTATCTCTCTCTCTCTCTCTCTCTGCCTCTCTCTCTCTGTCTCTCCCTCACTCTCTCTCTCTCTCCCCCCCCTCTCTCTCTCTCTCTGCCTCTCTCTCTCTCTCTCCCCCCTCCCTCTCTCTCTCTCTCTCTCTCTCTCTCTCTCTCTCTCTCTCTCTCTCTCTCTCTCTCTCTCTCTCTCTCTCTCTCTCTCTCTCTCTCTCATATTTGCATGTACGGATTATTATTCATCTTTTGACAAACGCCGACGTTGCGTCTATATTACGCACTTGCCCTGTCTTGGAACTGACGTGTGTTTTTTATTTTTTAAAAGATTAAATAAATGGATTAAAAACAAACAACCAGTGGTTGAAAGAGTGCAGATGCATGAGGAGGAGGAGAGATGGGGTGGGTGGTTGGGTGGGTGTAGGTGATCATATTTCTGTTTCTTCTTCTTTTTGTCGACGGTAGGGCCTTTGGGAATGAGAGGGAAGATGATGAGGGAAGGGGAGGGGGAGTGGGCGTAAGAGAACAGAAGGAGACAACCGGATCAACGATAAATGACAAAGAAGAAAACAATGCACAGAGCATAGATGCCCGTCCACACCCCAAACACTCCAACAACAACAACAACAACACACATACACACACACAAGCACGCACGCACGCACGCACGCACACATACACACAGACACACACTCGCACGCACGCACGCAAGCACACACACACACACACACACACGTAAAACACGCACACATGCATGCACCCCCCCCCCCCCCACACACACACACACACACAAAACAACAACATGTAGGGTCTAATTTAAAAACAAACAAACCCACAGCTGGGTGAGATTTTACACGAATTTCAATGTATGTACTTGTCTTGTATTAAGGGTTTGCATAAGATTTTTAGGTTATATTTATATGAATGTGAGCATTTTTAAATTGGTGGCCGAACGGACAATTGACCGAATGGACATTTGGCCGAAAAGACATTTGGCCGAACGGACATTTGGCCGAAAAGACATTTGGCCGAACGGACATTTGGCCGAACGGGCATTTATTTGGCCAAATGGTAATAAGGGTTTGGTTATATAATGGTTAAACTGAATTTGGTCGAATTGACATCGCTTGGCTGAATGGACACTAACTATTATCTGGACAAGCAATTTTCTTTACTTCTACTTTACCTCTCTCTCTCTCTCTCTCTCTCTCTCTCTCTCTCTCTCTCTCTCTCTCTCTCTCTCTCTCTCTCTCTCTCTCTCTCTCTCTCTCTCTCTCTCTCTCTCTCTCTCTCTCTCTCTCTCTCTCCCCCCCCCCCCTCTCTCTCTCTCTCTCTCTCTCTCTCTCTCTCTCTCTCTCTCTCTCTCTCTCTCTCTCTCTCTCTCTCTCTCTCTCTCTCGCTGGTAAATACAAAATCATTTAGACCAGAAAGAGACAGAGATAGAGCCAAAAAGAAAGAAAATAGACAGAAACGGAGACAGAAAGACAGAGATAGAGACAGACAGAGACAGAGACAAAGAGTCGGATATAGAGACAGAGACAGATCGTCAGAGAGGGAGTGAGAAACGCACAGACTCTCTTTCCAATTTAAACCCGCGACCGGACTATAAAGGAGGGGAGGCGCTAAACTCTAAATGAGCTACATACATCTGTATCATTAAAGATTCGGGACTTTCCTGGAGTTGCACTGCCTACTGGCATTGCCTCCAGGATCGTTCCCACCATCTGTATATCTACTAATGTCCCATATGTGTCTGTTTCAGACCGGAGGACGTTAAATGGATTTTGTCACACTCACTCACGCGCGCGCCCCCATCTTCCTCCTAACAAATGTCCCATATGTGCCTCTAAGCAGGTCGAAGGACGTAACACAAATTTCTGATTCTGCGCGCGCCACACAACATTTATAGTTGACAATGTCCCGTGATATGTCACCCTTCGGGTCAAGAGGACGTTACATTTCAAATTTCGTTCGCGCGCGCCATATTTGAATCACAGCTGGAGGGGGTGAGAGAGAGAGAGAGAGAGAGAGAGAGAGAGAGAGAGAGAGAGAGAGAGAGAGAGAGAGAGAGAGAGAGAGAGAGAGAGAGAGAGAGAGAGAGAGAGAGGGAGAGAGAGAGAGAGAGAGAGAGTGGGGAGAGAGAGAGAGAGGAGAGAGGGAGAGAGAGAGAGAGAGAGAGAGAGAGAGAGAGAGAGAGAGAGAGAGAGAGAGAGAGAGAGAGAGAGAGAGAGAGAGAGAGACGGTTCGCCCTTCTTTGTTCCCTGTTGTGGGAGCCACCGCCAGGCAGAGCTTTTCTTGATGAGCAAGACCCGATCCCTGGGATCGGTTGTTTTCCCTGTAAAGATACCCCTGGTCGTGACAGAGAAAAATGGGACCGCAAAATGACAATGGACAACTCGACCTTAGTTGTACATAAAAACACGAGAGACACAGAACTCAATCTGTATTGTTAAACAATCGGGACTTTCTTGATGTTGCACTGCCTCTGGGCATTGCCTCCAGGATCGTTACCACCATCTTTATATCTACTAATGTCCCGTATGTGTCTGTTCCAGACCGGAGGACGTTAAACAAAATTTTCTTCAGAACACAAGGACTCCGACCAATTGGACGCTAATCTCATTATCTCCACAGAACACAATGTTCAGACACATAGACTGACCGGTTCATAAAAGACACTATTTTACTCTTAATCGTGCACATCTGCATTGTTAAAAATTCGGGACTGTCCTGGTGTTGCACTGCCTCCGGGCATTGCCTCCAGGATCGTTCCCACCATCTTTATGTCTACTAATGTCCCATATGTGTCTGTTCGTGGCTGACGGGATGTTGGCGGGATGCTTGGCATAGTTACTCTCTACTAATCAAGAAAAGCCATGGCATTGCCTCCAGGATCGTTCCCACCATCTTTATATCTACTAATGTCCCATATGTGTCTGTCCAGACCGGAAGATGTTAATTAAGCAGTCTTTCATTACAGACCGGTTGACATGCAAGCATTCAGACAGACAGACAGACAGACAGACATTGTCGCCTACAGAAACAGAGACTGAGTCACACTGACATGCACGCATGCAGGTCTGCTAACACACACACACACACACACACACACACACACACACACACACACACACACACACACACACACACACACACACACACATGAACCACGTTGACACAGACAAATGTTTACATGCGCCTCAGTGCATGTTGGCGACGATGCTGCTTGAGGTTTTTTACGCACAGGCACACACATATTTACATACGTACACCCACGCACAGACACAGACACATACAGACACACTCAGACAGACGCACGCACGCACACGTGTGTGTGTGTGTGTGTGTGTGTGTGTGTGTGTGTGTGTGTGGTGTGTGTGTGTGTGTGTGTGTGTGTATGTATGTGTGTGTGTAAATAATATGTGTATATGTGTGTGCATGTGTGTTTGTGCGTGCGCGCGCGCGCGCGTGTGTGTGTGTGTGTGTGTGTGTGTGTGTGTGTGTGTGTGTACGTGCGTGCGTGCGTGTGTGTGTGTGTGGTGTGTGTGTGTGTGTGTGTGTGTGTGTGTGTGTGTGTGTGTGTGTGTGTGTGTGTGTAGAGAGAGAGAACTGCCTCTCTCTCTCTCTCTGTCTCTCCCTCTCTCTCTCTCTCTCTCTCTCTCTCTCTCCCGCTCTCACTCTCCCTCCCTCCCTCCCTTCATCCCTCCCAGTGGCTTCTCCAACTTCTTTTTAAACCACATCTCCCCTCCACCCCCCACCCCCCACCCCTTTCCCCCTGAAGAACAGAACACAAAGAAGGAACGCGGTATGTATGTATGTATGTCCTCCGCACATGTACGTCCATTCTCATCAAGCAGGCTTTTGTTTTAAGGCAGTGGAGCGGAACGGGAAGCAGCACGTCACAGGTGAGCGGGGATATAGCCCCCCCTCTGGACCGCAACCCATCCCCCCTAATCCCCTCTCTCTCCTTCCCATAAACACGTAAACGTCTCTCTCTCTCTCTCTCTCTCTCTCTCTCTCTCTCTCTCTCTCTCTCTCTCTCTCTCTCTCTCTCTCTCTCTCTCTCTCTCTCTCTCTCTCTCTCTCTCGCTCTCTCCTGGGGGAGAGACGAACATTAAGACAGACAAACAAAGACACAGAGATTGATTGAAACAGAAATAGAAAAAGACAGAGAGAAACAGAGAGTGACATATTGATTGAGACAGAAAGACAGAAACAGAAAGACACAGAGACAGAGAGTGAGACAGATTGATTGAGACAGAAAAACAAAACGACAGAGAGAAACAGAAAGACACAGAGACACAGAGAGAGAGACATATTGATTGAGACAGAAAGACAGAACCAGAAAGACACAGAGACACACAGAGAGAGACAGAAAGACAGATACAGAGAGAGAGAAACAGAAAGACAGAACCGGAGAGACAGAACCAGAGAGACACTGAGACAGACATATTGAGTGAGACAGAAAGACAGAACGAGAAACATCACAGCTACTGGGAGAGACAAAACGAAAGAGAGACAGACAGAGAGAGACAGTACAAGGTCAAGACAACACAAACAAACAAAGAAACCCACCAACCCCAAACACTGGTGTCAACATCTTCTTGTCCTTTGTTTTTACCTTACAGAAAAGGACCCTCCCTTGTGGCAGGGCAAAATGTTACAACGCGTTAAAATGTTACAGTTGTAACATTTTGACGCCTTGTAACATACAGTTGTAACATTTTGACGCCTTGTAACATTTTGCGCGGAAAGTCCTGCGGCAAAATGTAACAATTTTGTTAGAATTGTAACATTTTGTGCGAGGCTCCCACCTTTGATTGAAAGCTTCCAATTGTAACATTTTGCGCTGCCACAAGCCTTCTATTCTTAAGTAGGATTCTACGCGTTAGGTATAATACTATTCCATTTATAAGAGGGTTTTTTCCCTCTCTTCTTTTCCTTCCCTTTCTTCCCCGTCCGATTTGGCTACAATTGTCAGAAACGTTGGGGTATGAAGGGATTGCCGAATTTGCAATATTAAACGATTTCGCCGATTTTTCGGTAAGGTATGGCCGAAATGGCAAAATCGGCAACATTTCAATCTTGAATATGTCATAAACGGCTGAACAGAATGCCTTTATAATTTCAGTACATATTTAAAAGTAGATTTCGGTGATGCTGAGATTAGCGTCTAATCGGTCAAAGACCATTATGGACGGTAAAGTAAATTTCCAACACGTCCTGTACAAAAGCAGGTAAAGTTGTGTTCACGGAATAGCCAAAACCGGAAGAGACGTCACAAGACTAACTGTTGGATTTAATAGCCCTAATATGTTGGCCCATGGCAGAAAGAAGTTTGGTGACGATGTGTTAAATAGTTTGGAAGTTATTCAAATGTATGTACATTTTGGTTGTTTCACTTTCACCGATTTAGTTTATGGATTGATTAAAAAATATTTTTCATTCGATTTCGCTGAAATTTGCAGGAACATTGAAGGACAATATTCTAATGCTATGTTTCCAATGATAAGCCAATTGGCCAAAATGTGGCCCAAAATGGCCAAACTAATCTTGAGTACCTCGAAAACGGCTGCACGGACTACTTTCATATTTTCAGTATGTATTATAAATTCGAACCGGACGTGCCAACCGGAAGTGGGGACGAAAATGGCCACATGTTAATATTGAATAACTTGAAAACGGCTGTTTGAGGGGAGAATCCTGTCATGTTTGCATTCAAAGGCAAACCATGAGCCCTCCCAGTTATAAATTATTGCTTGATCGTGCCAGTGGAAGAGAGAGGAAGGCATGGAAATGGAAGAGGTGAATGAGAGAGAAAGAGACGAGCGAAGAATAGAAATGAAGGAAGAGGGGGATTAAGGCAGAGTAAAGAAAGAAAGACAGACAAGGGGGCTCTCATTGCCTATACGCAGCTCCCCCATAAAACCCTCGGCGACCATCCCACGACTTGACGTGGACATCACTTTGTGGACCGTTTAATAAATGATGGGTCCGCTACAGGCCTACAGCAACCCCTTTCTTCTTCACTCACTCTACCCCCTCCCTATCCCTTCTACACGTTTCGCTCACCAACATGATAGTATGTCTCCATTATCGATTGTCGTTGTCTAATTGAGATGAGTAGTAAAATATCGTATGATATTTGTTTCTTCCTTGACCCTGTTTCTAGGGTCTAGGGGCCTTAAGAAAATAAACCGTTGTTCATTGTACATATTCCTTCTACATCCTCATGCTTTTACCAGCAGCTCAATGATGAAAGTTCGTTTCACGTAATCCGGCATGGAACAGTCACATACGGGACATTAATAACTATACAGTTCCCCCCGTGGGGATACCGGGGGGGGGGAGAAGAAGAAGAAGAAGAAGAAGAAGAAGAAGAAAGAAGAAGAAAGAAGAAGAAGAAGAAGAAGAAGAAAAGAAGAAGAAGGAAGAAGAAGAAGAAGAAGAAGAAGAAGAAGAAGAAGAAGAAGAAGAAGAAGAAGAAGAAGAAAAGAGAAGAAGAAGAAGAAGAAGAAAAGAAGAAGAAGAAGAAGAAGAAGAAGAAGAAGAAGAAGAAGAAGAAGAAGAAGAAGAAGAAGAAGAAGAAGAAGAAGAAGAAGAAGAAGAAGAAGAAGAAGAAGAAGAAGAAGAAGAAGAAGAAGAAGAAGAAGAAGAAGAAGAAGAAGAAGAAGAAGAAGAAGAAGAAGGAGAAGAAAGAAGAAGAAGAAGAAGAAGAAGAAAGAAGAAGAAGAAGAAGACGAGAAGAAGAAGAAGAAGAAAAAGAAGAAAGAAGAAGAAGAAGAAGAAGAAGAAGAAGAAGAAGAAGAAGAAGAAGAAGAAGAAGAAGAAGAAGAAGAAGAAGAAGAAGAAGAAGAAGACTTCACACCA
>CM065684.1:4404080-4407714 GCA_017654935.2 Phymorhynchus buccinoides
GAGGTAGAGCTGGATCTGATCTCTCGTGACATTCACAAACTGTTTGGACAGTTCTTTCTCAGCAGGCAGTTCTCACAGAGGGAGAGGTAGAGCTGGATCTGATCTCTGGTGACAGTCACATACTTTGAGGACAGTTCTTTTTCAATTGTTCTGTTTTTCCACCACCGTGTCCACATGCAACGTGTGCTTCTCGTGTTGCATAAGAAATGTCCCCAACTGAAGCTGGTCTTTGTTTCCTGGCCTCACCAGCTTCTTCACATCTCCCAGTTCCACAACGTCGTACCGGTTTTAAAAAGTCGTATTCCTCAGGTAGTTTGGTTTTTTTCACAGCAGAACGCAGAGTCATCACCTTGCTGATAAATGACTTCATTGTGTTCTTCTGTGACCCGATGTCTTCTATCATTTGTTGACTGCATACAGTACAGTCTTGCTCAAAGGTATGCTTTTTCTCGTAGCTGTCCCATTTCCGAAATTTGAATATGTAGGGCACGTGCAACCTGTGACAAACAACAACAGGAGCAATATGAATCTATAACAACAGCAGTTCTCCGACTGTGAAATAAACAAGCGCGGATTCGCAATCGTTTGTGGCGTGCGACAATTTTGGACCGACCGACAGACCGACAGACCGACAGACAGGCCAACAAAGTGAGTTATAGGTTTGTGGCTTGTGCCACAAACAAAAATCAGTTGATCAAAACTCAAGTCACCGTGCTGAGAGGCATTCACGAAAGCAGACCCCCCCCACACACCCCAATAAAAAAGAAAAAGAAAACAAAAGTAACATAAACGGTCATCTTTGTCAGCATTACGATTCTAGCCTGAGGCTTAAGCTCACTCCGTGCTCTTTAAGGTTAATGCGCAGACCATTGCTGTTGCGCGTTAAGCTTAGTGGGCACAAAATTGCTTATTAAGCTGGTAATTTTTCGCATTAAGCTTACTGCGCAAATTTTCTTGCTCCAGCCCGGATCCAGGGGGTGGGGGTGGGGGGGTTACCTGGGTTCTATAGCCCCCTCCCCCTCTCTTAAAAAAAAAAGAGGGAGAGAGAGAAGAGAGGAGAGGGGAGGGAGAGACCGCTAAAAAAAAAAAAAGAGAGGAGAGAGATGAGAGAGAGAGAGAGGAGAGAGAGAGAGAGAGAGAGAGGGAGAGAGAGAGAGAGAGAGAGGAGGGAGAGAGAGAGAGAGAGAGAGAGAGAGAGAGAGAGAGGTCATTATTACTGTTTGTTCTTAGGTACAATTTAAAGGGGGTTTTGCACTTTATTTTCTTTAGATAAAAAGCTTCAGGGGCTTTGCCCCCCATCCCCCCCAACCCCCGCCCTTGTACCCCCCCCGCCCCCCCCCCCCCCCCCCCGTAATGTATCCCAGATCCGGCCCTCTTGCTCATTAAGCTTATTGCGCAAATTAAGCCTATTGGACACGACAGATATGTGGAAATATAATTTAATATCACTCTTCTTAAAAAGTTTTTTTAATGCTTTGAAAATAAAAATCATTAGATAGAAAAAAGTATACATTTCGAAAGCAGACTTTTTTTTTCTTTTTTGGTGGGTGTGTGTGGTGTGTGTGTGTGTGTGTGTGTGTTGTGTGTGTGTGTGTGTGTGTGTGTTGTGTGTGTGTTGGGCATTATCCCTTTTTGGAAATAAGGTTTGAAAAGAAATTAACATAGGCCTACTCTAAGTTAAAAATGTAAATAAAGTCAAAGAAAACATCTGAATTTTGTTTTCTTAAAGATTCTGACATGGGTTTTTTTTAATCAAAGAATGAAATAGTGAGGCCAAGAGAGAGAGATAACGAAATTGAACAAAGGGTGAATACTCTCTTTTCTTTTTTTTAATTTTTTTTCAAAGCCTCTCCAAGTCTCAAAGGTCACAAAAGTACACCCCCCCATGCCACCCCCCCCCCCCCCCCCCCCCCCCCCCCCCCCCCCCCAACAAAACACAAACAAAACAAATCCTGAAAATGATGACATCACGCTACACGGAATTTGTCACAGGGGTAAGCGGTTAAGAAATACCGACACGATCTTGACGATGACGTATTGATTGAGTGACGCGTCCGGCTTTGATGACGCATTGTCGCCAGCTAGGCGGCTAGGCGAATCCAACGATCGAAGCTAAGAGCAAGAGAAGAGTAAGGGGAGTGGGAGTGGGGAGGGAGGGGGAGGGGGGGGGGGGCTGGAGGATGGAAGAGGAGCCGGGAGGGAGGGTTTAGGGGGGAGGGGGAGGGGGGAGAGACAAGGTAAGACGTGGTGACGTTGACAAGCGAAGGTCTTAAAAGAGTGATCAAAGAGCGGGCATAACTCAGGGAACAGTCACGATGGAGAATTACGAATGGACTATGATAGGTTCAAGATGTGCCCCCCCCCCCCCCCCCCCCCCCCCCTTCCCACCCCCCCCCCCCCCCCCCCCCCCCCCCCCCACCCCCCCCCCCCCCCACCACCCCCCCCCCCCCACCCCCCCTCCCCCCCCCCCCCCCCCCCTCACCCCCCCCCCCCCCTCCCCCCCCCTGCATTTCTCGCTTTAATTGTATTTTTTCCGTGTTTTTTGCCTTTCTTACCATACATAAAGCTGTATTTTAGGAACATTTTTTAGCTAATAACCTTTTTGGAATACTAACCCTATCCCTAACCCTAAACCTAACCCTGCCCCCCACTATGTACTGCAGTACAACCGCGATTTGTCACAGTTGTGGTTCTTTGCGTTTTTTTTCCGTCTTATAGGAGTGGGGGGGTAGGGTTAGGCTTAGGGCTAGGGTTAGGGATAGGGTTAGTATTCCAAAAACAGGTTTTTAGCTGACCTTTGCCAAAATATTTTGTCGGCAATATTGTGGGATTTATCCGTGACATAATTTAGAATGGGGTCAATCCTTACTGACCAAATTTAGGAACACAATAGTCATTGAATAACAGACCCTGATTTCAAGACTTTTAATGACATGGGTGTTAAATCATTGTGGTGCAAAAATGTGACATTGGCGGTGAAATGGTTAATGCTACTTCAACACACAGTAGTGGTAGCGTTTATTAAAAAAAGAAAGAAAATCATCTTCGGATCACATGGGTCTAATTTCCTACAAGATTCAAAAACTTAAAGTACCCAAAGCAACAATAATGCACACCTCGTAGAAGACACCTTAATTAACGTATTCTGATCAAAGACTGTACAGGGGAAGACAGAGTACTTATAAAGTACGGCGATCCGGGCTGATAGAGTTATCGTTAGTGTGTGCGTTACACCACTCACAATGGCGGCTATCCAAAGACTCAGACTGGAATTTGAAGCGATAATTCAACTGGCCTATCGACGTTTTTTTAAATACCAGATTCAAAGTTGAGCGCATGGACAAACCTTTTTCCGTGTTCCTGAAGACAAAGAAAGGTAAGGAAGCTGCAAATACGGCCAGAAAATCTATGAAACGGTAACAACCAGTGTTAGATTACTGCTGATGTTCATGTGTTAGGCCTACTTACTAACTTAGGTCTTAGTAGGCCTACAGTAGTATTAGAATAGTATTAGTAGACTTTTCTTTACCTTTAGTACTTCAAGCGACCATAATCATTTGCTGATTATTCTGTCATTGTAAGTTCAGTGGGGTCTAGGAACATATGCGCAGAATACTTCAGCCCTAATCTATAG
>CM065684.1:4408214-4423214 GCA_017654935.2 Phymorhynchus buccinoides
TTTTTTTTTAAAGCCTCTCCAAGTCTCAAAGGTCACAAAAGTACAATGCGACCCCCCCCCCCCCCCCCCAACAACAAAACAAACAAAACAAAATCCTGAAATGATGACATCACGCTACACGGAATTTGTCACAGGGGTAAGCGGTTAAGAAATACCGACACGATCTTGACGATGACGTATTGATTGAGTGACGCGTCCGGCTTTGATGACGCATTGTCGCCAGCTAGGCGGCTAGGCGAATCCAACGATCGAAGCTAAGAGCAAGAGAAGAGTAAGGGGAGTGGGAGTGGGGAGGGAGGGGGAGGGGGGGGGCTGGAGGATGGAAGAGGAGCCGGGAGGGAGGGTTTAGGGGGAGGGGGAGGGGGGAGAGACAAGGTAAGACGTGGTGACGTTGACAAGCGAAGGTCTTAAAAGAGTGATCAAAGAGCGGGCATAACTCAGGGAACAGTCACGATGGAGAATTACGAATGGACTATGATAGGTCAAGATGTGCCCCCCCCCCCCCCCCCCCCCCCCCCTGCATTTCTCGCTTAATTGTATTTTTCCGTTTTTTGCCTTTCTTACCATACATAAAGCTGTATTTTAGGAACATTTTTAGCTAATAACCTTTTTGGAATACTAACCCTATCCCTAACCCTAAACCTAACCCTGCCCCCCACTATGTACTGCAGTACACCGCGATTTGTCACAGTTGTGGTTCTTTGCGTTTTTCCGTCTTATAGGGTGGGGGGTAGGGTTAGGCTTAGGGCTAGGGTTAGGGATAGGGTTAGTATTCCAAAAAGGTTTTTAGCTGACCTTTGCCAAAATATTTTGTCGGCAATATTGTGGGATTTATCCGTGACATAATTTAGAATGGGGTCAATCCTTACTGCCCCAAATTAGGAAAACAATATCATTGAATAACAGACCCTGATTTCAAGAGTTTTCATGACATGGGTGTTAGATCATTGTGGTGCAAAAATGTGACATTGGCGGTGAAATGGTTAATGCTACTTCAACACACAGTAGTGGTAGCGTTTATTAAAAAAAGAAAGAAAATCATCTTCGGATCACATGGGTCTAATTTCCTACAAGATTCAAAAACTTAAAGTACCCAAAGCAACAATAATGCACACCTCGTAGAAGACACCTTAATTAACGTATTCTGATCAAAGACTGTACAGGGGAAGACAGAGTACTTATTAAGTACGGCGATCCGGGCTGATAGAGTTATCGTTAGTGCGTGCGTTACACCACAACAATGGCGGCTATCCAAAGACTCAGACTGGAATTTGAAGCGAGAATTCAACTGGCCTATCGACGTTTTTTTAAATACCAGATTCAAAGTTGAGCGCATGGACAAACCTTTTCCGTGTTCCTGAAGACAAAGAAAGGTAAGGAAGCTGCAAATACGGCCAGAAAATCTATGAAACGGTAACAACCAGTGTTAGATTACTGCTGATGTTCATGTGTTAGGCCTACTTACTAACTTAGGTCTTAGTAAGCCTACACTAGTATTAGTAGACTTTTCTCTTCCTTTACTTCAAGCGACCACAATCATTTGCTGATTATTCTGTCATTGTAAGTTCAGTGGGGTCTAGGAACATATGCGCAGAATACTTCAGCCCTAATCTATAGGTAAAGGTAAGAAGAAGAGAGAGAAAGGGGGGGGGGGGGATGGGCAGATTATTCTACGTGACCCAGCCAGTCAGGGACTTAGCAATGTCTTTGTTAGAGATAGGCCATAGGGACAATATCAGCCATCAAGCTTTAAAAATTATCTTCGACATTTAGAACCAAGAACATCTGTAGATCGTCCTTCGTGCGCGATTTATTTAGATCTAAATACAGGTCTACCAGAACCCAAGTCAAGGCGTCGCCATCGTGAATAGAGTATAGTATTCGCGATTAGCGACGGTCAAGGCCTGTGGTATATTTTAGACTGTTCGAGTTTATAGTTTAGATCTAGGTGAGTTGGTCCTCTCTTTCTCCGAGTTTAGTTTAGATCTAGGTGAGTTGGTCTTCTCTCTCTCTGTGTGTTAAATATACAGTATGACACACACACACACACACACACACATCGTGATCTGTTAAATTCTAGTTCAATGCATTTGAGACACTGTTATGGCCTGCCAAAAAAAAAAAATCTTTTCATGGTTATTACGTTTTGAACGGCTTGTTACAGATTTAATTAAACGTTTTACGTCACTACTGTAGTGAAACATGACATAATCTGTCTGCGCAAGCATGCGATTGTCTGTGTGTGTCAGGGGCGGGGTTCGATGAGTTACGTACCCCCCCCGCAAAAAAAAGAAAGAAAAAAGGCCGTGAAGGTAGTTTCCGGAACACCACCCACCCCCGTTCCTGATATAATGTACAGCGGCTCGCGACAGGTGTGTTTGAGTGCAATGCGGAACCCCCCACCCCGAATCTGGTCCGCCCCTGGTGCGTGTGTTTATTGTAATGCATAGATCTAATGTAGTGTGTCATTTTTTTTAATGTGCACATTCCTCAGCACTGGTATTTAAGCACTTAGCTTAGTCTTACTGATTACTGCAAGAGCCTTAACATTTTCCTATTCAATTCTGTTTCGGGACAGTTTGTCCTATCATTTTTCGAACCTCTATAATCACTGTTCTCTCCCTCGGTCTCTCTCTCTGTGCGTGTGTGTGCATGTATGCGCGCGCGCGTGTTTGTGTGTGCAGGAGGAACAGTGGAAGATGTTTACCCTGAGAACAGGCCTACTTCCACCTATTCCACCGTTGTGCTGAGCTGTCCTTGATGGCCCCAGTCAAGTGTAGTGATATCAGCACCCGTGTCCGAACAGCTTTTATTGGATTGATTTTGAATTGCTGCGTCATTAAAGAATATCCCGGTTAACCATTTATCTCTGTAATATCGGGAATTGAATGTGCACAAAGAAAGAACTCGGAACTTGGAAATATTTTAATGATTTAGGCCAACAGCCCCTATCATGACAAGAAAACACAAAACATGCACAGCAGCAACTATTTATCGTTTTCAATATGAACACACACACACACACACACTCCATAACACCTTCCTTACGCACGCACATATACGCACACCCTCACGCGCACTCACACACACACACACACGCATCGACACTTACACACGCACACGCATAAAACACGCTCACATAATTATACGCACGCACAAAGAGAGAGAGAGAGAGAGAGTTTATGTGCGTGTGTGTGTGTGTGCAAGGCCATATTGTATATGAATTTGCCACATACCTTAAGACCAAACACCGTTTTTACACATTCCTTTATTAGATCTTGAAGCCATATAAAATAGAAGTGGACTTATGGTCAAACTGTGAGTTTTTCTCTTATTTATTTGTACCGTTATTGCGTATGGGAATCACAAACATTTATGAATAAAGATAGCCTATGCCTGGATGTTATTAAAACTTTGAAAAAGAATTTCGAAAACGAATGGTTATAATCATACGAGAAAAGGAATAAATGTGTATTCTATAAAAACTATAAAACAGTTTGAGAGAAAAACATTTCAGTCAATTACCATGCATGTATGCAATTTCATTAATCAAATGCAAATGTAATAATCATTGTCTCCCTGTTGAAACAGGCAGTAAAAATGGTATCCGAATATAAAAAAGAACCAGTAGAAAATGCAATAGAAATACTTTAGGTGATAGTAATGGCGGTTTAGTCCCGCTTTTGTGATCAAGACTAACTGCTTCTGCCTAAGGAACTGACCCACTATTTTCCCTGAAACTTTTTTTTAGTATTGGAATATCATAGCTACAGCTACAGAGCAATAAATATGTCCCTTATTATATTTATTTAAGCAAAAATAGCAAGGCATATAGTCTAAAGTATATTTAATAACATCGATTTCTTGTCTACTTGTTTGTTGAAATGAAACCATCTGAAAGCTTTCATGAGATCAAAGATTAATTTGTGCAAGGCATCCCCACTATAAACAATGTCTACCCAAGTGGTCTGGAATGGTACCCCTACACACACACACACACACACACACACACCAGCCTTCATGTGTACACACACTGTTTATTGTCATTTTAAAGTTAAAAATCGAAAACGACTTCATAATAATACAAAAGAAAGTCAGTTTTTTTGTCTACTGATGAACAATCAAATCGAATGTCATGCCTTTTCTATCACAGAAAATTTTGATTTGAAAGGTTTACTGTTTATGACAATGCTGTCAAAATGAAAGAAGTCCTTTCCTAACAATGTAATGAAAATGCAACAATTGTTTCCCTTTGCTGATGTTTCATTCAAAATGCAATTCACTTCCATTTCTGACGATTCAATAAAAATACAAGTCATGTCTTTTTCCAAATATTCAATGAAAATGTAAGACATTTTTTTTATGATTCAAGCAATCTATGGTGTGCTAATTCATCCCTTTGGCTCACTTAAGGTATCGTCTAAGTGCACGGGCACACAGGGCCCCGGTTTATCGTCTCCTCCGAAAGACTAAACGTTAAGACCGTAAAGCCTAGTGTAAAGTGAAACGTGAGAGGAAAAATCACCAGTATCCAGGTTCAAACTCGGGATTTCTGTACACAATATAATGTACTTTTACATTCACATTGTATTGTATTGCTTGCTCATTCAGTTGTAATGCTTGCTCACAACACACAAGTCATCAAGTTGGCTACCATTAAATTAGTTAAAAATCAGTCATCATACTACACAAAATATAAGAGAGTTATTTCTAAAATCTTTTTGACTCGATTATAAATACCGGTATGTGAACCGTTTAAAAAATAACTGTCTATTTTGGTTGGCAGACTAACATTCCCGTGCGAAGTCATATCCTTTCAAAATTAGAATGTAAATTGTTAATGATTACATTTTGTGGACTATGCAAACAGAATTTATGCCATTGAAATAATCTATATCAACATGTCTCTCTCTCTCTCTCTCTCTCTCTCTCTCTCTCTCTCTCTCTCTCTTGTCCAAACAAGGCAATACAAATATATATGATTCAATTTATTGTAAAGTATTTAAAACAATTTAATTTTTATTCCTTTTCTAAATACAATATCAGAGATCCAAATATGGAATTAATTTTTTTTTTTAAATAGCCCATTGAAATAAGACTTCCTTTTTATGAAATGAAGTAAAAACGCAACCAACAAAGTATTTACCCAATTATTTTGCATACTACCGAAATACTTTAGCCATGGAAACAAACATTTAATATGATTAGAAAAACAGTACACTGTCCCAGTTCCATGTCTCCTGCTTGAGCCATGGCACATCTACAGACAAAAGTCACAGCACTTTTTGTTTTGAATTGCGGAATCCAAGAAAGTTTTGTTCCATTATGACGTGACTGTCACGGGTGGAGAGATGTTTGCTGTAGATGATGGAGAGATGTAGTTTTAGTCATAGATTTGCGTGGGGGTGATTTCTTCTCGTGGAAATTGGCCCTGTTGCTGGCCATCTGGCGATTCAGCGCTGACCCCATGCCCAGCAGGTGTTGACTGTTCAATTTCATCCTCAGCGTTGAACTGACTGGTGTCTGAGGACACAAAAACAGCAACACTGGTATTGGCGTAATACACTGTAGCACAACGCAATAGAGAAGTGCATTATTCTGCCCCTTGCTATCTAAGTGCTGCATGACAAAACCGAGGTAATGCATTCCTGACTGGAATCTGAAGGATGGAGAAAATCAACATGTAGAAAGTTGATATTTAAACTGCAGCCACTACAGATATATTGCAGAATATTTAAACTGCAGCCACTACAGATATATTGCATGAATCCGAAAGATGGGGAAAATCAGCATCCAATACATTGGTGTTAAAGGCTGCGGCCACTAGAGTACATTGCAGAAAGAAATATTAAATTTTATCCTGAATCTGAAAGATGAAAAAAATACATTAGTATTTAGAATGCGGCTGTTACAGTACTTTGAAGATAAAAACAGACTAAAAATGATATCCGTTACAAGCATCTGGCAGCCTTGATTCGATATTGACAACAGTCTTCATGCCTCAGACCACAGCCAAGAGGAATGCTCCTACACTAACGGTAGTGACATCGGCCACAGTGGAAGCCTTCAAAATACAGCTTCAACTTCTTCGTCCACATACTGCTTTTATACCCTCCTCTTTTTGACACTCACCTTGAAATACATGCACCGCCACCCCGTTTACCCCACTCCACCATTTCCATGCTAATTCCCGCCCCTCATTCTCCATACTAGATCAGCATACACTAAACACTGAGTCTTGACCCATGCAAATGATATTGGACATCGCGTGGGTGAACAGGAGGAAGCTTTGAATGTGCTTCCTTTTCATCATAGTAGTGTTTGTCACAACAACAGAACGCTTTTTCCAAAAGAGAAATGAATGAATCTGCTCAGAGCTGTAAAGAAAGTACATTATTCATGGAAGTAACCTGTAAAAGTAAAAAAAATAAAAACACCAGTTATTGATTTGAATAATATTTGTATAAAATAGAAACATCAATTACAGTAAAATGATATAAGATACCCACCTCAGAATTGCTCATTATGGCCACTTTCCAAGACTAAAACAAGCCACAAAAACTGACAAATAATTAATGCATGTGAACTTACTTGTACTGATTTGAAATATGACATAAGCACCAAATACCTGTTTTCACTTTTTAAGCGATTTACCTCATTCACATATGGTGAAAATGATCAATACATGTATATAGCAGTAAAATACAGACAAGCGCAATCAAATAGTTTATTAAGAACACTTGACATTCACCTAACAAGTGCATTTCATTATCAACAAGTTTGAAGGCGGATGAAAGTACTGAACAGAAACTAACTTCTTGAAAATTATTCCAGAAGCTGTGAATAATGGCATTCATTGCGAGTTGTACCATTGTACTAGTAGTCTACCTGAATGGATACTGAGTCTCTCCTTGTGAAGTGGTTCCGTTTCAGCCATATCAGGAAGTGATGGCATTTTCATGGCATAGAAGTAGGGTGAGGCGGTCTGCTGTCCACAGTTGAAGATCGTGCTGGCACCGCCTTCCAGGTCAGCCGGTCTTTCATCACTGCAATTTTTTAACAAGTTTGTAGCTTGCCTTGAGAATAAAAAAAAATAAAAATATGATGACCGTACTTTGATGATTTTGATTTTAATTGTTGAATAACAATGCATCTTTTCTTTTTATCAATGAACACTACATTTATGAAAAGTCTACTGCAAACAAATAAATAAATGGATTAATAAATAAATAAACTAACTATAATTTTTTATTAAAAAAATACTGTAACAAGGACATCGCCGAGTGGCAGCAACGCATTGTGACAATGCAAACCCGGCCTGAGTTACGTCTCCCCCCCCCCCCCCCCCCCCCCCCCAATAAACACACCACTTTCCACCCTTACAGAACGCATAAAATACATAGCCCAAAATTTGAAGCGATTCTGTTCAGTAGTTCACGAGATACAGTTGAACTTTTATACAAAATTTCTTACACCATGTCGTCTCCCACCCCCCCACCCAATAAACACACCACTTTCCACCCTTACAGAACGCATAAAATACAAAGCCCAAAATTTGAAGCGATTCTGTTCAGTAGTTCACGAGATACAGCTGAACTTTTATACAAACTTCCTTGCACCATGGTACACCACCACACAAAATTTGAAGCGATTCTGTTCACCAGTTCACGAGATAAAGCTGGGGGAAAATTACATAGCCCAAAGAAGGAAATTTCGGTTTTCAAGGTCAAACTTGAAGGTCAAGGTCAGCACGGTGTTGATTAACGAAAGGAAGCTTCCTTTTCAAGCTGTCTACCCCTCTGTCAATTTTAATCAAAATCCAAACAGTAGTTTTTAAGATAATCAATACACAGACACACACACAGACCGATCGCAATACCTCGGCCTCTGGCCAGGTAATGACTACTTAAAGAAGGGGTTATCTATCAACAGTTTCAAGTAAAGGTCAAGATGTGCCACCCCCCCTACATTTCTCGGTTAATTGTATTTTTTTCCGTTTTTGCCTTTCTTACCATACATAAGGCTGTATTTTAGGAACCTTTTTAGCTCATAACCTTTTTGGAATACTAACCCTAGCCCTAAACCTAACCCTACCGCCACCCTATAAGACGGAAAAACGCAACGAACCACAACTGTGGCAAATCGCGGTGTACTGCAGTACATAGTGGGGGGGTAGGGTTAGGTTTGGGGCTAGGGTTAGGGCTTGGGTTAGTATTCCAAAAAGAGAATTAGCTGAAAATGTTCTTAAAATACAGCTTTATGTTTGGTAAGAAAGGCAAAAACGGAAAAAATACAATTAACCGAGAAATGCAGGGGGGGGGGGGGGGGGGGGGCACATCTTTAGCTTTACATCTTTTCATGTGAGATACCTGTACGGTTGAATTGGTTCTCTTCAAATTCATCTGTGCATATTACGTAGCATCTACGCCCATTTGAAGCAGATCTGTGCATCCCACGTTGTGGACCCATTTTCTACAGATCTGTTTAAAAGAAAGTGCATAAAAGCATTACTGTTCGATATTTAACGTTATAGAGTATGCAAGTCAAAGCACATACTCAAATATCTACGCCCACACACGCGCGCGCGCCCACACTAGTGATGAAAATGTGTAAAGTAGCGACCAGCCCGTTTGTGATACATACACTAATACAGATCTAAATTTGATCCTACGCATAAAGATGCAAAAGAATGTTTCGTACATATCTCTCTCTCTCTCTCTCTCTCTCTCTCTCTCTCTCTCTCTCTCTCTCTCTCTCTCTCCAGATAATGTTATATTTAGATCTAGAAATTTTGTTCAGATCATAATCAAATCAATCAAATTTTTCAATCAATATTTTTCACAAGCACACTGTTTCATTTCATAAAAGCACACTATTTCATTTGAAAATCACATTATAAATCGAAATTTCACTTGCCTTTCTTTGTCTTTGGGGAAAGCAAAGACTTAGACTGTACAGGGGAAGACAGAGTACTTGGGGCGAGCATTCCTGCAACTTGTTGAACACACTGCCCCTCCTCGTTTGCTCCATTCCGCCATGATCAAAGTGTAACTGACTAATGAAAAGATAACTCTCTCGGGTTTGAAAACAAGAGTTATGTATCCTAAATGAGTTACGTTTCAAAGGGACATAACCAGTGTTTCTGTCCTCACTACTCATATAGGGAAAAGAGACCGGATGTTTATCTTCCCCTGTACAGTATCTTTGTTCTGATCCTATTTAATAGGAAATGTTCGGAAATAATTAAGGGGAGTAATTTCATGGTGTGTAGGAGTTATCTTGCCTAATTCAATCGGTCAAACAGGGGAAGTTACTCTGCCAGCCCTCGCTTCCTGTGTTTGAGGAGACACACAGCATTTAGAACACAGTGCGTCATTCTGAAATTTATGTCATTTATATTTTTACGTCACAGTTTGCAAGTTCTATCACATTGTAGCAACTGGTCACCCCTTATTTTTCTAAAAAAAAATTGCAAGTCGCTGACTCGCATCCTGCGGTTTCAAGCTTCGACGCCATTGTTGCATTGTTGCTATGGTATTTGACCGAGTAATGGAGGTAAACAACTCTAATTTTCACGAAGTCAAACTCCATCCATGTGGACAAAAGTAGAATATTTGACCGATTGATACCTGTTATCTCCAATATTACACAGACGCTAATTTTGAATTTACCTGTAGCCATTCCGTTTTAGAAATTCATTGTTTCAAGACACACTGACGCACCACGATTAAATCCCTTGTTTGTTTGTTTTTGGATAGCTGTGACCCACATACAAATGTCGCCAAATTCAAATTGAAGCTGCTCTTTAAAATGATGTTTCGTTTTCAATTTGGGGACATTTGCGTGGGAGTCAAACCTGGTCAAAACAAGATTTCTTACCAGCTAGCTATAAGAGGGAAAACACGTGTGTCACGGGGCAGACGCTATAGCGAGAAAAGCTAACGCTCTGCAACGTTATGGCAGCAGAAACCAACCCTCCTCCTGTTGTCACTTTCTCTTGAGCATCAAATTTGCGATCTATGCGTGTCAGTTTCTTGCTTTAAGTTGACAGTGTGCGACAGAATATTATCGTGTGCATGCGTGTGCTCTGTACGTGTATGTCGTGCTACCCGATTTCTTTTTCTTTAGATATTTTAAGGGTCACACCCTTACATGTATGGTGGATCGCCTCCACGTTAGTAGCAGCCCCGCCTGCTTTAGTCACTAGTGCTGTCGTACAGCAAGGAGACCCTGAGTCGTTCTGGGTGCTCAAGGAACGCGGTTCCAGCTTGTCCTTCTTCGCTGAAGTTACGCCGGGCCGTTGTCGTAAATAGCGTCTTCACTGGGGTAGTGGTTAGTATCGTATTGTAAACTTGTTTAATTTACTTGTTTGAATTCATAGATTAACAGAATCATTTCTGTGTCCATTTATTGACCCGTTTATTCGTCGTGTATTCAGTTTAGCCTTTGGAGTTATCGTTCTCGCTTTTTGTTTTCCATTTTCCTACTTCACTTTTATTTACTCCAAAGGGGAATAATTTCTTGGCCATACTGCAGCTATACGCTATCTTGCCTCGCCCTGTTCTGGTCGTACCATTGGGGCCACAATTTGTGTTTTGTGTAAAAGATGTTTTAATGTATTTCGTAATGCAATAATATTTTGTGCCTGTGCATGTCGCGTTTGTGTTTAATCACTTTTGCTTGTAGGTGAATATTTTGTGTGGCATGATATGGTTGCGCGCGCATTGAATCATGGTTGCGTGCACATTGAAGGGTGAGTGATGCGAGCGTCGTGAGTGCGTATGCTTGCGTGTGAATATATTTGTTAGGATTGGCTTTATGTGACAGTGTGCCGTTTTCCATAAGGCCTACCTGTCACGCAACACTATTTAGCAGACGACAAGTGTGCCTAACCACTTTTCCAAATCATGCGCGCCTCGCTATATGACATCAAATCTATTTTTAGACATGTGAAAATTCAAATCGTATCATGCGACCCGGCTTTTCAAATCTCCAACGGCCTCCCCTCAAATCTCAGGCCAACTAGTAGTAATAATAAACTTATAATTTAGCCATTTTCTTCTATTTGATTGTCATTCCAATAATAAAATCTTATTGTAGTTATGCCAATCACTTTATTAGTTTGTTAATTAAGCCATTGAATGGCTGATTTCTCCTAAAATCTGGCAATCTAACCGGCCAAGTTATGTCACCTTATCTCTATAAAACCTATTTTATCAAAGCAATCCTTTCATAATGTTGTTACTAAACAACTCTTTCAATGTCCTACATACAAAGTAGCTACTTTATTTGACGTCAAAACAGAACATTTGACGAAAGCTACACCGACGCTGTGTCAACGTCACAATCCGTCTGACCACCGGTGTGGACTCAGTCCGAAAACCGGGTTTTCGGCTAGCTTATTTTTGTTACTGGACATTGAATGCTAATTATATTTTAACTGTGTCATCTAACATAGTGACATAGTATATGTATGGAAAGGTCTTATTTTAGTGTATTAATCCATTATGAAAGATCGGTGTAATGTGGTATGAGTTTAGATAAATTAATTATTTAGTAGCTTGAACCTGTTTCAGTGGGCTCTAAAATACAAGGTTTTTCATAATTATTATAAATATATAGTTAGATCTCCTTATTATAATAGTAGTCAGAATAGAGCTTAGTTCATCCTCTTTCTTCTCATATACAACATGCCAGGGTTTAGTGATTAGTGGCATAGATATCTGTGTTGTACAAAACCAAACAAACACAGATCTGGTCACTCTCGCCACCCACAGAGCCATTTTCGCTACATCCAGCGACTGCTGTCCTTGCGGTCCGGCTCTCGAGCATATATATAAAAAGTGCCCAAAATCTGGGTTCACACTTTTTTCATTCAATAAGTAAATATTTCAGCACTAGGTTTGCCACTTTTCCACTTTGGCTCACAAATTTTCGGCTGCGCGATCTCGGCTTGCCTTTGTGGGAGATAGGTTTATTCAGTATTAGTGACATAGGCTAATCTTGTTATTCTCGTAAGTGCACGATCGATGCACTTGTTTCTTTTTTTAGTAGTTAGGCCTAGTCAGGGTTCATTTTTTTGTGTGCGGCTTCGCCCCGACTATTGATGCTGGGTGCATACAATCTGCCGTGAAACGGCACGACACGAACGTTTGCTGCGGAGATGCTGTTAGGCCTAGCCTATGAACTTTGATGTCTGGTGCTACGAACTCTGATGATTGATGATTGCTGATTAATGTGCCTGCCCATTCATGCTGTCGATGTGCAAATCTACCATGTGACTACTGCACTGTCTTTTTCCTAGGTGGAGAAATAAACAGTTTCTCCCTCTCACACCATTGTCCCATGTGTCTCAGCCTGTGTGAGTACCTCTGTCCCTATCCTCACCATCACCCTTACCACCCCATTACACAACTGGCGCTGCGATAGCAGGATTTTAGGAACAAGGGGAAACTCAGACAGTTAGCTAGGAAGACAGTGCAGCAGACCAACCTCCACCCGTCCTGACGTCAACATGGCTAACCCCTACGTTTACCTGCCCCGGCTCCCGGAGTTCTCTGGTGAGGAGGGCAGCGCAACGTCAGTGGACGACTTCATCAAGGAGGCGAAGATAATTCTTCTCCTTCAGCCGGTGGATGACGGGACAGCTGCCCTCTGGCTGATCGGCTCCCTAAAAGGCCATGCTCGCCGAGTGGTTGTCAGGCTGCCCGCGGCGGAACTGAACTCTCCAGCGAAACTTTACAACATCCTCAAGAATCGCTGGGGAGAGCAGCATGATGTGGTCAGCCTGGCCAAAACCTTTTTCACCAGAGAACGGGGCCGGGGGGAGCACATCAACGCCTACGCAGCAGATCTACGGCAGCTGTGGGACCACATCAATGAGCTGGAGTTCGGCATGGTGTCGGACAGGGTTCTCCGCGACGTCTTCGCGAAGGGCCTGCAGCCGCCATCCCTCAGGCGAGACGTTCGGAGCTACATCCGGCGGAACCCGAACACCACCTTCGAAGCTGCCCAGGAGGAAGCGCTCTGGTGGGTGCGGGAAGGCGACGGTGCTGACGACTGCAGCACTAGCCCTGTAGTCAGCACTGGCCCTGTCGCCTCCCTACACTCTCAGGTGGCAATGCTGACGTCAGAGGTGGCCACCCTGAGACTGGAGCTGCGGCAACCGCCACCATCTGAGCAGTTCCGGCACCCACCAGGGACACCACTCCAGGTCTGCCAGGTGACGGCAGACACCAAGTCCCCTCGCAGTCGACGACGGCGCCGGCGGAGACGGAAGACTGGCAGTGGCTGCTCACGGACTGAGGACAGGTCTCAGTCCTCGGCTACTGTCAGTCACCAACTGGCTGACCAACCACAGCTGCAGATCAACGCTGTGGCCACCACTCAGCCTGCGGACTTCATCCTCCCCCAGATGTCGCCAGAAGAGCTTCGTCGGCTGCAGCGGGAGGACCCCTCCATTGGTCCTCTCGCCACAGCCTGGCCTTCAACACCTGCTGTCTCCGATGACTGGCAGCTACAGCTGCTGGTCCAGCAACGTGGCCGACTTGTCAGTCGGCAGGGCATCATCTACAGGCGGGTGATGGATCCGAGGCGTGGGGCGTGCGAGCAGCTCCTGCTGCCCAGCAAGCTGCGCCCCCACGTCCTGTCATCACTACATCAACACACCGGTCACCAGGGCTACAAGCATGCGGAAGAGACTCTCCGGCCCCTGGTGTACTGGCCAGGAATGTACCAGGACCTGGGGCGATTCCTGGCTGGCTGTGACCGGTGTAGTGGGGTCCATCACCCCACCACATCAACAACTGCTCAGGGCGACCGGCGGCAGCAACCTCCTGTCGGACAGTCTGACGCTCAGGCTGCCCCCTCGCCATCCTTTCGAGTCAGGGTGCCGCATCGACCCCGAGCAACCGAGTCCGAGTCTGACTCGGACGATGGCTGGATCTTGGTCCAACGCACTAGGCCGAGGCCTGTGCCTCCCATGCTAGCCGTCCCGGGACCATCTGGACTTGACGCCGAGCCTGCACCACAACCACGACCCAGGACTGTGTTTCCTGAACCAGCCATACCGGGACCTTCCCGTCTCCAGGCTGAGCCACTACTGCGAAGGTCGAACCGTGTAATTAATATGGCTCATTAGATAGATATTAACTGTCGGTGACACTAGTGTTTAGGCTTAGTCAGCTGTGTGTATGAAAATGCTAAGGAATTTTTTTGTCATTATTAAGTACAGATATTTTTTCAACCCAGTTTAGAGTTTCTTGTTGTTGGAAAGCTTCCTTCACAAGAAATACTTTTCTTAATGTCCATCGCGGACGATGGATTCTTCTTGTCGGGGGGAGATGTGACAGTGTGCCGTTTTCCATAAGGCCTACCTGTCACGCAACACTATTTAGCAGACGACAAGTGTGCCTAACCACTTTTCCAAATCATGCGCGCCTCGCTATATGACATCAAATCTATTTTTAGACATGTCAAAATTCAAATCGTATCATGCGACCCGGCTTTTCAAATCTCCAACGGCCTCCCCTCAAATCTCAGGCCAACTAGTAGTAATAATAAACTTATAATTTAGCCATTTTCTTCTATTTGATTGTCATTCCAATAATAAAATCTTATTGTAGTTATGCCAATCACTTTATTAGTTTGTTAATTAAGACATTGAATGGCTGATTTCTCCTAAAATCTGGCAATCTAACCGGCCAAGTTATGTCACCTTATCTCTATAAAACCTATTTTATCAAAGCCATCCTTTCATAATGTTGTTACTAAACAACTCTTTCAATGTCCTACATACAAAGTAGCTACTTTATTTGACGTCAAAACAGAACATTTGACGAAAGCTACACCGACGCTGTGTCAACGTCACAATCCGTCTGACCACCGGTGTGGACTCAGTCCTAAAACCGGGTTTTCGGCTAGCTTATTTTTGTTACTGGACATTGAATGCTAATTATATTTTAACTGTGTCATCTAACATAGTGACATAGTATATGTATG
>CM065684.1:4430714-4433214 GCA_017654935.2 Phymorhynchus buccinoides
TTTGTCTGTCTGTCTGTGACAGCGATACCTCGAGAACGCTTGGATATATCAACATGAAAATGTACAGGTGGATACTAGGGGTCAAAAGCTTGAACAAGTTCGAATTTGGGCAAAATCGGGTTAGCGGTTAGGGTTTGGGTTATGATTAGGTTTAGTGTTAAGGTTAGGGGTGCAAGCGTGTGTCGCGACTGGGTCAGTTTACGCAAGTATTCTATTATTATTGCTGTTATTGTTGTTATTGTTGTTATTCTTATTATTATTTTATTATTATTATTTTTTAATTTTTTTAAATTATTATTATTATTATTATTATTATTATTATTATTATTATTACTACTTCTGCTAGAATAGACTGATTTTAGCTTCTTCTTCTTCTTGTTGTTTTCTCTCCATCCTTCAGTTAGATGAAAATGCCGTGTATTTACACCAAATCAACCTTGTTGATAACTATTATGCGAGAGTTGAAAGTGACGTTTTGCTTTCCATGATTATCTCTACTGAATAGAAGTTTGTTATTGAATATGAGCATAAATGATGTGACGAAATGCACAGACTATAAAATTATATAGTCATGCTAACATTGACATCCTCGTCATTTCTATTATTATCCGACTAAATGTTTCTTCGTAAACAGTAGGTCCCACCCATGTAGACTACACGCACTGGACATCCTTAATAATTCATTCAATTCATGTAATTAATTACTTCTTTAATTCATATTAATGTAATGTGTTGATCCTTCTTTGTCTGCGTGTGATTGAATATATATTGCTATATTTGATGTTTATATAATATGTGTTTATGCCTACGGATGTACTGTATTAATGCTAGTATTTATTGTAGCTTTTGTGTATTACTTCAGTGCTGCTTATTTATGTATTTTATTTTAATCATTTGTAAAGCCCAAAGAGCTCCAGTGTAACTGAGAGGTATTGCGCTATACAAGAAATCATCATCATTATTATTATGATTATGGTTGTGGTTGTGGTTGTTGTTGTTATTATTATATTATTATTATTATTATTATTATTATTATTATCCCTTCCCCCCAAAACCCAAAAACAACAAAAACTCATAGAAAGAAAAAGAAAAACCCCAAAAACAAACAAACAAATAATATCACCCCCCAAACCAACAAGCCATACAATTTTACATACAATTGATGTCGTTACGCAATCCATTAGATAGGCCTAAGTTTTACACAGAAATTCTGGCACTCACGTGTAGAAAAACAACACAAAAACAAAACAAACAACAACAACACGGGTCAGTCTACCTACGGAGGTACGAAAATACGATGTGGCTATGTTCGGACATTTATTTTCATCGAAAATTCGACCACATTCTATTACTTTATTTATTTATTTATTTTATTTATCTATTAATAAATTAATCAAAATATTTATTGATTAATTTTATTTATTAATAATCTAATTAAAATATTTATTCATTTATTTATTTTATTGATTAATAATAAATTAATGAGAGAAAATGCAGTTTTACGTCCTCTTGGTCTGAATCAGACACATATGGGACATTTGTAAATACAAATATGGTGGGAACAATACTGGAGGCAATGCCCGGAGGCAGTATGAAACCAGTAAAGTCCCGATTTTTTAAATTAATACAGATAGCTGTAGCGGTGACCACGCCTCGGTTAAACCTCATTGGCTATGGCACCGCCACAAGTAATGATTATTACAATAAAGTATAAATTAATGAACATTTTATTACTTTATTTATTTATAATTACTTATATTTAGTTTATTCATTATTTTTACATTAATTATATTATCTATTTATTTAGTTTAGTTATTTTGTATTAAAAAAATTATGGCAAGGAAAAAACCAACACACAACCAATTGTTATCGCGCTGTTATGGTGCTGATGGTATCAAACATTAACAAGGAAATCAATAGCGGTATATAAAATATATTTTTGCAAAACAACTTCACTCCGATTTTACGCAGTGCACTTCAGACATCCACCGTCCTCAGACACTTCCCGTCTCCTTGGCTTAAACAAAAAAATCCTTTTAATTAAGAAAAACTACAAGAAAAAACACCCTTCCCTCCCTGCGTTTTTATTTATGTCCTTTTAATTTCCAAATTCTTAAAAAAAAAAAAAAAAAAAAAATTGACGAAAATGACGGTGAAAAACAATTCATCAATTTTCAAACGGTTTATTATAAATAAATGATGGATGTAACGAAATACAGAATGATGACGAAGAATGAGCCAACAGCCAAACAAAGCGAAGCAAAATACAAGAAAAGAAGAAACAGAAAAACAGGAAAAAAGAGAGAGAGAAAGAAAAAGGACATTAAAACTGCATCAATCCATAAGACATTAATATTTCGACCCGTTGACATGTAGAGGACAATATTTATCTTATTCTCTGCAAATATGAAGAAGTAGTCAATGCATTTATAAACGATAAGGGGACAGATTCTTCTTCTTGTTCTTCTTCTTGTTCTTCTTGTTCTCCTTTTTCTTCTTT
>CM065684.1:4445714-4450714 GCA_017654935.2 Phymorhynchus buccinoides
GCCACTTACAGAGTAGCCTAGCCTAATCTCTCAACTTTCTGAAGCGGGTTTTGTACCAGGAGGTACTGTCATTCTGCGGGTTTTGTGTCAGGAGGTACTATGATTCTGCAGGTTTTATACCAGGAGGTATTATCATTCTGCGGGTTTTGTACCAGGAGGTACTGTCATTCTGCGGGTTTTGTGTCAGGAGGTACTATGATTCTGCAGGTTTTATACCAGGAGGTGTTATCATTCTGCGGGTTTTGTACCAGGAGGTACTGTCATTCTGCGGGTTTTGTGTCAGGAGGTACTATGATTCTGCAGGTTTTGTACCAGGAGGTATTATCATTCTGCGGGTTTTGTACCAGGAGGTACTGTCATTCTGCGGGTTTTGTGTCAGGAGGTACTATGATTCTGCAGGTTTTATACCAGGAGGTGTTATCATTCTGCGGGTTTTGTACCAGGAGGTACTGTCATTCTGCGGGTTTTGTGTCAGGAGGTACTATGATTCTGCAGGTTTTGTACCAGGAGGTATTATCATTCTGCGGGTTTTGTACCAGGAGGTACAATCATTCTGCGGGTTTTGTGTGCCAGGATGTATTATCATTCTGCGGGTTTTGTGCACCAGGAGGTATTATCATTCTGCGGGTTTTATGCACCAAGTTGTTCTATCATTCTGTGGGTTTTATACCAAGATGTACTATCATTCTGCGAGTTTTATGCACCAAGAGGCACTATGATTCTGCGGGTTTTGTGCTCCAGGAGGTACTATCATTCTGCGGGTTTTATGCACCAAGAGACACTATGATTCTGCGGGTTTTGTACCAGGAGGTACTATCGTTCTGCGGGTTTTATACCAAGAGGTATTATCATTCTGTGGGTTTCATGCACCAAGAGGCACTATGATTCTGCGGGTTTTCTACCAGGAGGTACTATCATTCTGCGGGTTTTATACCAAGAGGTACTATCATTCTGCGGGTTTTATGCCAGGAGGTACTATCATTGTGCAGGTTTTATGCCAGGAGGATTCTGCGGGTTTTGCGCCAGGAGGTAATATGATTCTGCGGGATTTGTACCAGTATGTACCATCATTCTGCGGGTTTTGTGCACCAAGAGGTATTATGCTGGAGGTACTATCATTCTGCGGGTTTTGTGCACCAAGAGGTACTATCATTCTGCAGGTTTTGTGCACCAGGAGGTACTATGATTCTGCGGGATTTGTGCACCAGAAGGTACTATCATTCTGCGGGTTTTGTACCAGGAGTTACTTATCATTCTGCGGGTTTCATACCAGAAGGTACTATCATTCTGCTTAAGGGCTCGGCACAAGCTGCAACTTTTGCTAGTTGTACCTGCAACTTTGTGGTTGCAACAGTTGCATGCAACATACAACAAGGTTGTAGGGTTGCAGTTGTATGTTGTAGGGTGATAGAAAACGATCCTAGTTTTTGCTCGGAGTTGCAACATGTTGTAGGTTGCAGCCAATCAGAGCGTCGATTCGTATCACGTGGCTTTTGCATCACAATGGCGGAGGAGACAGGTGCGAAAACAGCAAACTTATCGAATTAATTCGCAATTTTCCATGCATTTGGGATGTCCATTGTGCCGATTACAGTAATCGGGACATGGCTCGAGAAGCCAAAATCTCGCCCACATTGTTCTTCGTGACAAACGGTAACGCCAAGTACTGGTAACGCTGAGTACAGCAAATTTGAAGCGATTCAGTTAAGAAACAGCGGAGTTATAAGGCCCCGTTTCCCGTTGGCGCTGCTCTGAGAGTGACACGCTCTCCCTAGCAACGGTAACGCCTAGTAACGGTAACGCCAAGTACTGGTAACGCTGAGTACAGCAAATGTGAAGCGATTTGGTTAAGAAACGGCAGAGTTATAAGGCCCTGTTTCCCGTTGGCGCTGCTTTGAGAGTGACGCGCTCTCCCGATTCTCTTCAAATTTGCTGCCAGACTTTGCCCTAGCCACAGCAAACCTGACAGCAAACTTGAAGCGAATCGGCTAAGTAACGGCGGAGTTATTTGTGAAAAGGTGAAGCGGCATATATCGCGCGCGTTTATGAATCGATTCGCTTCCGGTTTAAGACAGAGATAATCACCGTCCTTGGTCATGTACCTGCCAAATGTGAAGGCAATCGGACCAGAAATACCGGAGATACGGGCGCCGAGAGGCCGGCGGATACGCGTTTCGCGCATTTGCCAAACCGCGCAAATGACACGGCCGCCTCGGTTGCCGTTGCCATTGGCCCGTTAGGGCTCACAGCAAATTTGAAGCGATTCGGTCGAAAACCGGCGGAGTTATAAGGCCCGTTTTGTGTTTCACACACACACTTGGCTTTTAATATAAAGATTGGTCCTGTCGGGTATTATTGCATTGGGTACTCTCTCTCTCTCTCTCTCTCTCTCTCTCTCTCTCTCTCTCTCTCTCTCTCTCTCTCTCTCTCTCTCTCTCTCTCTCTCTCTCTCTCTCTCTCTCTCTCCTCTGTCTATCTGTCTGTCTGTCTGTCTGTCTGTCTATGTATGTATGTATGTATGTATGTATGCATGTCTGTCTCTCTCACTCCCTCACTCACTCTCTTCATCACAGTCTCCTCCTCACATTATCTGTTCTGTCTCTCGCCTATACTTATTTCTTCTCCTATATGTCTGTCTCTCTGACACTCGCTCGATTAGTTTCTCTCTCTCTCTCTCTCTCTCTCTCTCTCTCTCTCTCTCTCTCTCTCTCTCTCTCTCTCTCTCTCTCTCTCTCCGTCACTGTCTTCATCTCACACAATCTGTCTTTTCTACCCTATGCCCCCCCCCCCTCCCTCCCTCTCTCTCTCTCTCTCTCTCTCTCTCTCTCTCTCTCTCTCTCTCTCTCTCTCTCTCTCTCTCTCTCTCTCTCTCTCTCCTTTGATGCCTTATTTGTTGTCTCTTATTTCCCCCTCACTTTTTCTTTTACTTCATTTGAGGACTGGAGGTTTCAAACAGAATGCCTCTGCCTGCTTCTTCCGCCTCCTTTATAAAATTATAGTCCCAGAACCAGTTCCAGAACCAACCCGGAAGAAGAGCGACCACGATGCTGACGGTTAAGAAAGAAGGATGATGAGTGAGAGGGGGGGGGGACTGAGAAACAGGGATGCCTTGTAGGCCTTGAAAGGAAGGGAAGGGTGGGGTGGGTGGGGACATCCGTGGGTAAGGGAACAGAAAGGAAAGGATCCCAGACGAGCTAAGAAGGACGAAGAAGAAGAAGGAACCACAACATCTCCCGAAGCGGAGTCAGTCGACGACTCGGCGGCCATTTGTCACCGGATGAGGAGGCGACTCTGACAGGAGTTCCGTGCCCGTGCAAGCGGAGTTGTCGTTCTTGAGTTCCAAAAGATTTCTGGCACAATTCAACGCGCTAGCGGCACCAGCAGAGGCCATCGTTGTATAAAATAAAAGTTCGGCCAAGCAGGGGTATCAGAAAGCACCGATTGTCACCCCCGTTTTTTCCACGTCCATCCGTCGATCTTTGTTTGTGTGGGTAGTGTGTTTTTATGCGTCTTGTCTGTGTGTCTGTCTGTTTGTCTCCCCATCCACCCTTTTCTCTCCGTCTCTCCCCCATTCTCTGTCTCCTCTCTCAGTCGCTCTGTCTCCCGAAATATACACACACACATATACGCACCTCCTCCACCCCTTGCGCAAGACCATCACACTTTCTTTAAAAACCCACCAGATCACGTGTCAAAATTACGGGTTTCACGTGCTTTCCCTCTTATAGCCAGCCGGTAAGAAATCTTGGTTTGACCAGGTTCGACTCCCATACAAATGCCCCCAAATTGAAAACGAAACATCAGTTTAAAGAGCAGCCTCAATTTCAAGTTGGGGGCATTTGCATATGGGTCACGGCTACCCAGAAAAAAACTCCCAAGGGACTTAATCGTGGTGGGTCAGTGTGTCTTTAATGCTTGCTTTTTGGGGTGTTTTCTCCGAAATCGGAATGTGTCGCCGGAATGCAAGCGAGGAGAGCAGCGAAAACTGCAAACCGGACACGTACGTACCTCACCCATTATGGCCATATGGGTTGGGAACGCAGAAGAAGAAGAACCCCTGGATAAACTACCCCCAAATCAGCATTATCTTCCCACAATAAAACGATCTCTATATCATACAATATCCCAAGTGTTACTGGCGAAGTTCGCGCTTTCTCTCAATGGTTGGGTTAACGTCTAATTAGGCGTAGCCTCTTATAGACAGCAAAGTTCGCGGGGAAATACACAGACTCTAATATAATGGTTTCACATCTCTGGGGAAACAGACCAGTCAATCGATATGCAAACGTTCTTTCATCATCCTTGACCATTGTTTTTATCACTTAAAGGGCCACCCTGACGGAATGTTTTTTTCAAGAAACACATCACGATCACCAGGAAAACACCCTTTACAGAGATCACAACACTCACTTTGCTCTGGTTTCCTAGAAATCAAACCGTCAAATCGGCGATTCCTCCTTGGCGGAGGTGCTGGAAATCAAATTATTTCACCCAAAGAGAAGGCGTGTGTGGTCTCTTTTCTAATGGCCGCCAAATCGTTTGCACAATTGTTTCGCAAAAGAAGCCTATTTATTCTTTTTTTAAATAAAATTTTACACAGTTTTTGTAATGGAGTTTCGTTCACAACAAAGGAAATAGCTTTTTTTTTATATAACTTCACTACAAAAAAAGAAAACGCTTCAACCAAAATGAATGACCTCCACCCACCCCATCCAAATTGGCTACTCTATCCGGCATCTCCGCCAAGGAGGAATCGCCGTTTTTACGGTTTGATTTCTAGGAAACCAGAGCAAAGCGAGTGTTCCGATCTTTGAAAAGACTGTCTTTCTGGTGATCTCAACGTGCTCCTTGCCAAAATAAAACATCCGTCAGGGTCCACCTTTAAACCAACAAGGCTAGAAGACTATTTTCACGCGTCTTTATGCTCGACTTGTGGCACCGTGCTTCGGGATAAACAGGACAAGAAACTCAAGAGGACATTGTGTGTGTGCGGGTACGTA
>CM065684.1:4455714-4468214 GCA_017654935.2 Phymorhynchus buccinoides
CCCCCCCATCATTCCCAACACCACACACACACACACACACACACACACACACACACACACACACACACACACACACACACACACACACTCTTGTCTGAATCACTTTTAGTGGAAAGACGTTAAACTGAAGAACAACACACACACGCACACGCACACGCACACACGCACACGCACGCACGCACACGCACGCACGCACACACACACACACACACACACACACACACACACACACACACACACACACTTCTTGTCTGAATCACTTTTAGTGGAAAGACGTTAACCTGAAGAACAACACACGCACGCACACGCACACGCACACGCACACGCACGCACACGCACGCACACACACACACACACACACACACACACACACACACACACACACACACACACACACACACACACACACACACACACACACACTCGCGTTTTACTTTCAACCTGGGTGAAACTTTCCATAGATGCACGCAACTTTAGATTGACATTGAGCGTTGTTTCCCAGACAGACTCGGTAGTGTTCAGTTTGAGACTTTTTCTGTTTTGTTTGGGTTTTTTAAACGAAGAAAATAATTTCAAAAGTTGAACAGAACACAGAAGGAGCGAAGGCAGGTTTTCTTTTTTTTTTTCTTCCTTAATTCGTTCTCCGACGGTTCTTGTGGGGGGGGGGGGGGGACAAATTAACATGCAGACAATCATCCCCGTAAAGGGAGGAGGGAGGAGGTTACAGTGCGGAGCGATTTGTTCTAGTGCGGCTGCGCTTCGGTTTCAATTACAGTTCCGGCCCTTCTTCCTTTTTTTCTTCCTTCCGGAGTTTGCATGTTTTTTTTGTTGGGGGGGTGACTGTTGGACAATTTTGTCGACTTCTAGTTTAGTTGTCTTTTTCCCTTGAAATTCTTCTCTTATCCCAGACCCACAACTCAGTTTAAAAAGCAAACAACGTTTAGAAAGTTGAATTTTTACATATTTTTTAACAGCAAATTCTCACTTTTTGCTCGGAGTTTCTAGCCTTCCTTTTAACGTTGCTTTTTTTTCTTGAATGTTTTCTTTTCGCTTTTTAAATGTTATTTATTTATTTCATTTCTGTTTGTACCGTATGTTTGTTTGTTGATGTGTTCTCGTCCTTTGCTTTTTATTTAGGCTTTATTCTAGTTATTTAACTTACTACTCTTCTTCTTCTTGCGATTGGGGATGTTTATCCTGCCCCACGCCCAAAGTCTTCGTTTAGACGGCTATTGGCGGCACAGGATGCGTGCTATGCGAGTTCGTGTCATCCATCCCACCGGCACAACACGGCCTACTCGTACCGAATAGTGGAATGGGTCTTAACGTGCGCGCAAGATCTTGTGCGTGCGTTCGCACACGGGAGCTCGGTCTTTAGGTCTCATCCGAAGGACTAAGAAATAGGAGTAAAGTATCTTTCCCAAGGAGATACAACACCGTGACCATCTGGGTTCGAACCAGCGCACTCGCAAATCCGTTGGATTACGAGCGGCGTAACCAACCAGCCACGGCGCCTCCCCAACTTTCCTGTTGTTGTTGTTGTTCTGCTTGATGTTTTCTTTGCCCATTGCATGCATGCGAGACATTCTTGTGTTCTTTACATCTGGAGTTAGTGGTGATGATCTTCACAATTTCAAGAATGCGTTGCCCATTTTCGTTTGTGCTTTTTTCTTCAGATTTTCGTTCGTAGTAGATATTTTGCTCGGGTATTTTGTTTTGTTTTGTTAACACAGAGTTCTGTTGTGTACTGTAACTCAATATTTCGCCTTTACCCAGTATTTTAAGTCAACATTCTAAGACAAATAGGATATCTAGGATTCCTAAATAGGGAATTTTTTTTTAACAAGGGGTTTAGAATAAAAGGGGGGGAGGGGGGTGATACCCAAAGAAAAGTAAAACACGACAGGAATAAATGTGCCAGCGCATTTCCTCCCGTACACAGAGAGAATACATAACTGCGTTACTCATATTCTTCCCGTAAGGTCGTCGTACATTTCTTTCCGTCTCACACACACAGCAGGGCTGAGAACTGTTTCCCACTCACTGCTAGCTCTTCTTCTTCTTCTTCTTCTTCTTCTTCTTCTTCTTCTTCGATCGCTCAGACAGTTTCCTGTCAATTATGAGCGCAGATGCGTCACGCTGCCGTTATGCGCCTAACTAAGAAATAGTTAGGCCCAGCAAGTCCGACTTCGGCTGGAGGAGATCTTTTTGAAAGTGTTTCGTGAAAAAGGGCAGGAGAATGGACCGGGTAAGGCAGAAAGATAGTAGATGACAGTAAGCAAAGGGAAAAGGCAGAGTGAAAGAGAGTGACAGATTAGAGGAAGTTACAAGCACAGAACTTCCAGAAGGTGGGGGAACTATTTATACAAAAGACACCTCCGGTATTCCCACGGGGGGGACTGCTAGTTCTACCACTAAGACATGCATTAAAACAGATATTGAAATTGTATCCCATAGGGTTTATTAAGAAAAGGGCGTAAACGCAAAGAAAAGTACGTAAAAATAAGACAGGGGAATAAGGGGGGAAGGAGGGAGGGGGGGGAGGAGGAGGAGGGGGGGAGGAGGGAGGGGGGGAGGGGGGAGGGGAGGGGGGGGAGGAGGGAGGGGGGGAGGGGAGGAGGGGGGGAGGAGGGAGGGGGGGAGGGGCTCGCCAAGAAAAGTGAAACACCGGAGGAAGAAGAAACGTGTCACGCATGTGTCTTCCCCTACGGTAGTCGTACATTATTTTCTTCCTGCACTACCAGTACAAAGACCTCAGTGTTGACAATATTTAATTTCCAGTTACTTCATTGTGCTCCTGCCACGTATCCCAAATACCGGTGTCATGAGAAATAAGTAGAAATAAGTACCTACCGTTAAATAAATACCCTTCAAAAGCGCACTAGAGCCATTCTTCTTTCATGCGATAAATAAGTCAACTATTATTTAAAATATAGATATTTAAGTGCTCAATCTACACGGAAGGAACCAAGAAATAGAGCGGGAGGGTGTAAATCTACATTTGTGCCGATAAATCAATATGCAAAGCCATGTCACTTAGTTTCGTATTTTTCAAAATGGCGGACGATACAAACAACCATCCGTGCAAATAAAAATAAATAATAATAAATATTAGAAAAATATCCCTGACTTCTCAGTATTTAATGATGAATCTTCTGTTCTTCCTGCATGCTACAAGACGCCTCTGGATGTGCTTAGGGGGCGAATCTTTCCCAAAACAGCAAACAATTTGAGTGAGGAAAAGAGTATTTATTTCATGGGTAACATATTTTACGCAACACCGGCCAACGCTTACCTGCGAAACGTCTGCTGTCGGCATGTCCGGTGGGCGTAGTCAAACAACACAAATTATGACACACAGAAGAATAAATGACGTTTTATATCACGAGTGGTGGATAGAACTGAAAGACACACAACACAATCCACAGCCAGCCGGAGATTGTCTTTGTCCAAATCAGGCACTGAATCTCACGAGTCCGATTTTGTTTAGTGTTCATGTAGACGACTGAAAAATACGTGGAAGTTTGAAAAGGAGTTTTTCACGTGCGTTAATCGAATACACTTCACGTGTGCCACGCGCAACAAATGCATTCTGAGGAGTGTTTTTTGTGTCTGTTAAAAAAAAAATTGTACAAAGGGGGGAGAGAGAGAGAGAGAGAGAGAGAGAGAGAGAGAGAGAGAGAACACTGAACACTGAACGTTTTTAATGAATAGGCCGTAGGCCCATGTCATTGGGGTGGTTACAAAATACAAGGACCATTATTATGGATTTCTCGACGCATGCACATGCATCAATATAAATGCAAAACATTATACGGTTACTCTACAAAACGTGCACACGGACACGCACATAATTTCACACAAGCGTATCTAAATAACGAACCTGAAATGCTGTGTCTAAAAACACAGCTAAACGCAAAACTATAGATTTGTTTTCGCATGATAATAACATAGTCAGTCTAAACAAGGATGGGTTGTAGTAATATTTTGCGGGTATATATTGTTGCCTTACATGGGGCACTTGAATACAAAATGAACCTGTTTCTATTTGGGTTCTACAGAATGGGCAGGCTAGATCGTTCTCTGCTACATTACATCTGAACCTTAATCTGTGAATTTTGAGTTGTGACACACCGAGTCGAAACCGTATCAGACTCATTCTAGCTTGAATGTGTTTTAAATCTAGTAAGTATTGTGAAAGAATGAGGTCACTTTTAAGTGTTCGATATAAAGAAAAACGCTCACTATCTTGTAGTTGCGACGACCATTCAGTCTTGAACGGAAAAGAGCAAGAAAACTTTTGATTTCCGACTCCTTGATTCTCCCACAGTTCCTGGAACCCATATGTATGTAATATAAAGCAAATAGATGTGGCCCATGTATTTCGATTTTGGTGATGAAGGAAAAGCAGCATTAGAGAGAGAGAGAGAGAGAGAGAGAGAGAGAGAGAGAGAGAGAGAGAGAGAGAGAGAGAGAGAGAGAGAGTGAGAGATTGCGTGTGCGTGCGCGTATGGAAACTGGTTGGATGAGGAGGGGATGCATGAATGTCTGTCTCTCACTCACTCACCCACTCACTCTCTTCATCACAGTCTCCTCCTCACATTATCTGTTCTGTCTCTCTCCTATACTTATTTATCTTCCTATATGTCTGTCAAAATTGGATGGTTCAAAATAAACTTCAGTTAAATGGTGAAAAAAACGAAGCAATGCTTGTAGGAACAAAAAACAAACTAGCCTCTGTTTCCATAGAGTCAATCCAACTGGGTAACAATATCATTCCCCTCACAGACTCTGTCAAAAACTTAGGTGTCACTTTGGACAATACTCTTTCCATGCAGAGTTTCCTGACTCAGACCTGTCAGTCCTGCTACTATCAAATTCGTCGCATTGGCTATATTCGTAAATATCTCTCAGATGAAGCCACAGCAAAACTTGTTACTTCCTCATCCTATCTCGTCTTGACTACTGTAATGCTCTTCTTTCTGGCCTATCAGTCTCTTCTCTATCTTGTCTCCAGCGTATTCAAAACACAGCTGCTCGGCTTGTCCTTAGGAAGAAAAAGGTTCGACCATGTTAGCCCTCTTCTCCGTTCTTTGCACTGGCTTCCTGTCGCAGACATAATTGAGTATAAATTAAACACCCTTTGCTATAAATCTATCCATAAAGCTGCTCCATCTGACTTCTGCGACAATATTTCCATTTATCCGCCAGCTCGCACACTACGTTCAGTTTCTGACCCTCTCTCTCTCTCCAGATCCCTAGGTATAAGCTTTCAACTGTTGGTCGGTGTGACGAGGTAATGGGTTAAAAGGCTAAGTCCCTAGGGAAGACTTTAGAAAATTTGCCTTTAGCCCACGTCTCTAGGGTATGGGAGATGAGCAACTTTCCCGGCCCCTTTTCATCTAATAAATTTATATTTGTGCCCGGGTTCTGGCTCGTATGGTTGTAAGAAATACAAGTGGTTGAATTGCTCTAAATGGCAGACAGAGAGAAGTAGGGTTTTACATGAAATTACAAGACTCCCACTCTCATCAGTCTGACCAAAGGGTTCAGGATTATTTGACACTTGTATTTTATTTACTCCCAAAATCTGCATAAGATTATGCAACAATAATAATAAAGCAGCTCAATGGCGCCAAAACAAAATATGGATAAAAAACAATGGAATCCGAAAGGATTCACAAGACTTTTGTCTTTCTATAAGGTTCGCCCCATGCCGGAAGGGTTACTAATTATCTTCAGTGTCCGTAGGAAAGTTCCAGTGATTGGCGCGGTTTTATAAACTTAGCTCTTGGCAAGTTCCTCCGTAGTGATCGGCGAATGCTGGTGTGGCTGGGCTTGCTCGTCAGATGAGAGTAGCTCCCAGTCGTTCCGGTTACGGCTTCGCGGGATGGCGCGGTTCAGGCGTGGTCTCCTCACGGATTCTGGGTGCGGGTCGTCTTGGCGACGGTCCCGTCTTGGTGCGTGGTGGAGTCCGGGATGATCGTCCGGCCCACGATGCCCTGCTGATAATCACAGGAGAAGGTGGATGTAGGTCTCTATGGCTTAGAGACAAGGGGCTTCAGTCGGCAGGGCATTAGTGAATCCCAACCGGCTAGAAGGCTTCCCTTGTACAATAGCACTAATTAATAAATAAACTGAATTTCAGTTAACAAACTGAGATCAGTAAAACATAAAAGGTGATCAAAACAACATCACTCTCCATCCAACACCTGGAAAGGAATGGTATCATAAAGTGCAAGATTGCGGCCCATAGGTTTCCTACTAAAAATAGACAAAAGGGTTAGTAGGCATAAACTCCGGTTCTGGTACCAAAAGTGTTCAAGTCAAAAACACACACACACAAATAATCAGTGTGCATAAATAGAACAGAATGTTTACCACTTCTTTTCTATAACATATCTATCTACTCCTTATTCATCATTGAACATAGGATCTAGATCAAAACTAGGGTCAAACAAACAACCAGTCTCAATCACCAGTCATCAATAAGACTTACTAGGTGGGCTATTCTGGCTGGGAGAGGTGTTGCTCTAGTCAGTTTCAGCGTCTTGTGTGAAAAACTTTTTCTCACTACGCCAATTATAGCCTTCACTTTCAAACAATGAAAGCCTGTCATTGGTTTATAGCAATTGACACATCACAAGATGATGTTCAAAATGTACAGAACAATCACGCGCCTATTACATCCTTATCACGTGCCGACATTCAAATCCTTCTCGTGATTCGAAAGGACGAGTTGTCTTACAAAGGGAGCCGACTGTTGATATCACTATTTCGTGATGAGACGGTAGATAAGAGGGGGGGGGGGGGGGGGGGGGGTGAAGGGAGATAACCTCGGTAGGGGTTACATGCCGACCGGGGAGACAAATCGACCTTCAAAGGGACCAATCCCTTAATCGGCATTCTTTAGATGGTGGGTGGCAATTAACGTGGCGGCCGGACAGAGACAAGAAAAGGAGAGGGGGGGGGGGGGGGGGGGGGGGGGGGGGGGGGGGGGGGTGGCCCACGGCCCTGGATATTCACAGGAGAAGGTGGATGTAGATCTATATGGCTTAGAGGGGGGGTGTAGATAAAGAAAGAGGGGTCGCGCGGGACACTTACGTCACAGTCGGCGCTCTTTTGTTGTCTCAGGACCAACATCTTGGAACAAACGTCCTCTTTCCCTCCGTCAGCGACCGACCTTCTCTGCTTTCAAATCTAACCTCAAAACCCACCTGTTCCCCCGTCATTGAGGCTCCACTCTCTTTCTCTTCTCTCTCTTGCCTTTAGGTCTGTTTCTGCTGTATACCATTTATGTCATACGTGTGTGTTCGCTTTGTATTGCGTTTTTGTTTGAATGCGTTATGAATGCTAACGTGTGTGTGCGCTTTGATTTGATTTCTATCAAGATTCAGCGCCGTATAAATGCTGTATGTTGTTATTGTCTGTCTGTCATTCGCTCTCTCTCTCTCTCTCTCTCTCTCTCTCTCTCTCTCTCTCTCTCTCTCTCTCTCTCTCTCTCTCTTTCTTTCTCTCTCTCTCTCTCTCTCTCTCTCTCTCTCTCTCTCTCTCTCTCTCTCTCTCTCTTTCTCTCTCTCTCCTTCTCTCTTTCATTAGTATTTATATATAATAATTTTTCTGCACAGTTTTGGAGACTAAGAACACCGAGTGTCATCATTAGAGACAATGTCATAAAGAATGGACATTACTTACAAACAAGTTTCATACATTGGCTTTGAAGAAACCAATTAAAATCTGTTTTTAATTTTTAGGTATTCACTTAGGATGCAAACAATAAGGTTCATGCTAAGCTCAGGTCAGATAGATCATATTTCACCCTCGTGAAACACTGAATTGATTCTTTTAAAAAAATGTCCAAAATTATAAATCAGAAAAAAACCTTGCAATATGGAAATAGGTCAACTAAATAGGTTTAAAAAAACCAAGAGAAGATATCATCAGATTATACTGGTAGCTGTTGAGGCAACTTCAAGGAGAGAATGTAATGCATTTAATTAAATGTAAATGTAGGAAACAGGCATTTCAGTTCTGTCTTTCAAGACTTATAGAAACAATACCATACAAAATGCAGCCTTCCCAGTTTGTCACTTACTATCTAACTACAAACCCCTCGCTCGTCCCGAAAAGAAAGGGATAGTCTTTTTGATCAAATCGTACGGTATAAATCCACTGACAGATCTTTTTTCACAGAGCCGCGCATTCTTTCTCTCTGTGTCCAGCTTTTGAGGTTGTCCAGTGCATCAGGCCTGTCCTCTCTTCTACCCGTGTCACACATAGCTAACTTCTTTCTTTCCTTTTTGTCTTTCTTCTTCTTTTCAGATGTTCTTCCTCTTTTCTTCTTCTTAGTATTCTTCTTTTAAAGTCGTCTTCTTCTTCTTCTTCTTCTTCTTCTTTTTCTTCTTTTCACTTTTCTGCTTATCATTTGTCATCATCATCATCATCATCATCATCATCTTCTTCTTCTTCAAGGAGAGAATCCCCCATTCTTCCTCTCCATCCCCTTCTTTTTTTCTTCTTCTTCTCCTTCTCCTCCTCCTCCTTCCTTCTTCTTCTTCTTCTCCTCCTCCTCCTCCACCTTCCTCTCCTCCTCCTCCTCCTTCTCCTCCTTCTTCCTCTCCTCCTCCCCTCCTCCTTCTCCCCTCCATCTCCTCCTCCTCCTTCTTCTCCTTCTCCCCTCCTCCTCCCCCTTCCTCTCCTCTTCCTCCTCCTCTCCTCTTCCTCCCCCTTTTTCTTTTCCTCCCCTCCTCCTCCCCTCCTCCTTCTCTCCAGTTATTCTTCTTCTTCCTCATCGTCCCTGTCTGTGCACGTGCACTGTGGCCTGGGCGGATGGCTGGGCTGGCTGGGGGTGACTCTGGAGCCTCAGGTGACAGGCAGGCCCGGGGAATTAACCTGGGGTCGCTCCTGCCGGACAAAAATTGCATTAAACCCACCAAACTCCCAGCTTAGATTGAGTTTCGCAGACTTTATCCCCCCCCCCATTCCCACCCCACTCCCACCCATGCCAGTTTACTCTGGCTTCCTGCTCCTCCTCCTCCTCCTCCTCTTTCGCTCCTTCGTCCAGATACCTCTCTTCTTCTTCTTACTCTTCCTCTCTTTTTTAGCATCCATCCATCCATCCATCCATCCCACCCATCTTGTCCTCTACCCACTGGTGGGAACGGGTCCCCACGGGTGACAGGAATACCAGCCCTTGACAGGTCTTCGTGCCAGGCTTCAGCGGCACCGTTCTCTGGGAGAAGAGAAGCTTGGGGGAGGGGGGGGGGGGGGGGGGGGGGGAGGGGGGGGGGGGGGGGGGGGGGGGGGGGGGGGGGGGGGGGGTGGGTGGGTGGAGGGAAGATGAGTAGGAGGAATACACCTACTACCAAACATACAATTTGTAAAACAAAAAAGAAAAGCGAGGATGAAGTTTGAAAACTCACTGCTGTCGCGCTCTTCTGTAAGACATCGTTTCATATGTAATACTACACGTAGGTCTAGAGACTCACTCAAAAAGAGAGGAGAGTTTGAGAGGGAGTGGGGGTCCCAGATATTAGAGGAGACTGGGAGGATGGAGTTGAGGATGATGATGATGGTGGTGGTGGTAGGCCTAGCAGTAGTAGTAGTAGTAAAGGGTGTCTGTCCTGGTGTCCAAATTAGGCAAAAGTTGGCAGAAGCCTCCGTAGCAGACAGTGCAAGCACCGCATGCCATAAAAATGCCAGAGAGACCGGGACAATTGGATTACCTCCATCGGTCCTCGTCACTCGAGGAGACAGCGGCCACCGGCCTCCCACCTGCACCCAGCCACGTCCAGGGTTGTGACTTGGCGGATGGGGCGGACGGACCAGGCGTCACAGGGGCCTAGGATTTCATTTGGGTCGTCTGTGGAGGACTGGGATGTACTGGTAGGGGAGGTAGAGAAAGACCAGGGAAGAGGAGGAGGTGGAGAAGGAGGAGGAGGAGGAAGAGGAGGAGGAGGAGAGAAGAGAGAGTCGGAAGGATGGAAGTGTCAGCAAATGAAGAACTATTGCCTACCTTGGCTGACAGAGGATTTGAAGGCTAGCAAAAATTATGACGTTTCCAACCTCTCTCACTCTCTCTCTCTCTCTCTCTCTCTCTCTCTTCTCTCTCTCTCTCTCTCTCTCTCTCTCTCTCTCTCTCTCTCACTCTCTGTGTCTTCTTCTTCTTCTTCTTTGATCGCCCAGATAGTTGCCTGTCAATTATGAGCGCAGATGCGTCATGCTGCCGTTATGCGCCTAACTAAGAAATATTTAGGCCCAGCTTCAGCCCAGACGTCAGCTGGAGGAAATCGTTTTGAAAGAATGTCTTGAAAAAAAAAGGCAGGAGATAGCGCAGAAAGATAGCAGATGACAGTAAGCAAAGGGAAAAGGGCAGAGTCAAAGAGCGTGACAGATTAGAGGAAGTTACAAGCACAGAACTTCCAGAGGGTGGGGGAACTATTTATACAAAAGACCCCCGGTATCCCCAAGGTCTCTCTCTCTCTCTCTCTCTCTCTCTCTCTCTCTCTCTCTCTCTCTCTCTCTCTCTCTCTCTCTCTCTCTCTCTCCCCCTCTCTCCCTCCACCAACAACCGTCCCCACGGAAGTCGAAGGGAGAATGTCACCGTTCACACTCTTCACAGCCGAGGTGCTTTAGTTGGAACGTTCCAATCTGTCTGCCACCTCTCATCGCTTCCCCCACTCTACCCCCCCACCCCTTCCCCCCACCAATACCTCAGCTGCAACCTGTTTGTAATGCTCGGTGTCCATCTGTGTTCTACCCAGCACGTTTGACAATCGTGTGACAGGTAGCACACGCCTGGTTGCTTTTGACTTGCTGACAGGTTATGCACACAAGCAGGCCTGATTCTTTTGGTCTCTCTCTCTCTCTCCCAAGACCCAAAACAACATGGGCGACAGCGGACCAAATGCGTACACAACGCACGCCAGTCGGTGTGAATGACACGGCAGCAGGTGTGAGAAAAAACACAGAATGAAACAAAACAGATGCTTTGTATTAACCAGGACACAAGATGCACACCGAGCCTTAGTTTGCGTTCTTTGTCTTCGACTCTATAGCTCTATAATACAACTTTCCACGATGTATAATTATATAAAATATAATATATCGCAGTCGAAGATGCACTTTTTGAATTCACTTTTCATGCAACATAACTAGTTTTTGTATTCTTTGTTTCATTGCCCGTAAGGTTACTTTAAACGGGCACTCTGACGGATGAGTTTTTGCGGGACCTGGCTGGCTGGGTCAGTCTAGTGATAGGCTTTTTGTATTTTTCCAAGAAAGAGTTGCTCTCCCCAAGTTCTTCACCCACTGGTGTTTTACGTCCTGAATTGACTCTGCCAGTCAGATAATCAAGATCAACATCAAACGCGTCGTGGTCACCATAAAGACAACCTTTTCAAGGATCCGAACACTCACTTTGCTCTGGTTTCCTCCTAGAAATCAAACCGTCAAAACGGCGATTCCTCCTTGGCGGAGTTGCCGTTGAGAAGAAGCCATTTTGGACGGGGTGGATGGAGGACACTCAGAGTGTGTGAAGCTTTGTCTTCTTTGTAGTTCAGTAAAAAACCAATTGGAGCTATTTCCTTTGTTGTGAGCGAAACTCCTTTTGGTAAACTGTAAATAAAAAGGCTTGTATTCTAATTTCTGTCATCAACGATCATGAATATATCCTGTGTTGTTTTCCTGTTTTTTCCTCTTAAAACTGAACATTGATTCTTAAATCTGTTAATATGTTTTTGTCTGTGTTTGCCAGCCGCCATATTAGAGACTAAACTTTGAGTAGGCACACTATCAACTTCAAGCTTGTTGCTGCCGGTATTTCTGTTCATCTCATTTGCATGTATATGACTGTGTTGTTGGTCAATGCAATTATTGAAACTAAACACTTTTCATTTATTTACAAAAAAGGCCCACCATTAACATCTGGCTTAACATAAAAGAACATTTCAAGTAAACAATCACTTTAGAAAGCAAAATAATAATTTAAAGAAAAAGAAATATTTACCATTTCTGTTAAGTGATCTTGAAGCAATGTTTCTTTCTTCAAAGCATTGCAAACTGAAGCCCATGGAAGTGGGGTTCTCAAGATGTTTTCGATCTCCGATATAATTTATCTTCACTCACAGACACAACCGCGCGCGTGCGCGCTGCACATAGACACACACGCACCCCCCCCCCCCCCCCCCCCCCCCAAGCACCCAACCAGAGGGAAACAACAAACTTATTAAAGACCCACCAGATCACATGTACAAATTACGGGTTTCACGTGTTTTCCCTCTTAATAAAATGTTTTCACCCCAGCCGTTTTAAAGACACTGACCAACCGCGATTAAGTCCCTTGTTTTGTTTTTCCTTTCTGGGTAGCTGTGACCCGCATACAAATTCCCCCAACTTCAAATTGACGCTGCTCTTTAAAGACCCACCAGATCACGTGTCACAATCATGGGTTTCACGTGTATTCCCTCTTATAGCTGGTAAGAAATCTTGTTTTGACCAGG
>CM065684.1:4485714-4490714 GCA_017654935.2 Phymorhynchus buccinoides
CGCTGTGTCCTTGTATACATGTCGTTGTTGCAGAAACTAGTGAGGAAGGAATGATCTTTTTTTTTTGGGGGGGGGAGTTGTGTGCTAACTGTGATTAGTTGAAATTCTTGACACTCGAAGTAAAACAATTAATCAAATGAGAATAATCATCTACGATGTTCTCATCTTTAGGTGCCCAGGATATGGATAAGAAAACATCAGCAACGCCATTCACTCTTGGGATAAACTAAACGTCCATTTTTCACATTTTGTTTCAGCTACAGGCTTCAAAGTTGACTTCTGAACTTTCCTTTCTTAGCATCGGGCATAGTTCGGACACCATTGGGTTTACACCCACACAACCATATATATTCTTGATCAGCATGACCTAAGGAATGCAATGGGAGACAAAAGCACAAAAGTAAAGTTGCAAAAGCACACAATTGAGGTTGGTATTACCCATACGAAAACCTTTTTCTGTCTTTTTGGATTTCACGCAGGGAGTTTAAAAATCAAGGGAATTATCGACAGTAGTAACATCACGGAAAATAAACGACAAAACAAATAAACAAAAATAAAACCTGTAAAACAAACTACTTTGTGATGGTTTGAAATGATGCTTAATGTGTCAATTCCTACATAAGCCAAGGCATATAAACTGTCTTCGCTATTACAGTTGAACCGTTTCAGTTCATATGCTTAAAACAAAGCGAAATATTTACACATTTACACCCCCCTGTCTCTCTCACCTCAGCCCCCCCCCTCCCCCCGCAACCCCCCCCCCCCCTCCATTGAGTCATTGATTTTAAATCTAAAACAACTAATTCAAATGCTTAAAGTAAAAACCCTTCCCTCATTTATTCTTTCTCACACACTCTTCCAATCGACAATGTAATCTCTATAATTTCTATTTTCACCCCAAATTCTACATGCTTCTTTGACAAGTTTGATCATTACTAACGCATTACTTTGAATCATTTTGTCGTTTTTGCACCAATTATGGATCGCATTTTGTCATTAGAAGGGTTTCATTTTCTTCTTTGATATGGGCCTATAAAAACAAGCGCGAAATCGCAATAGTTTGTGGCACGCGGTCTATATTTACCACTCCAATCATGAGTCACCTCCCCTGGCTTTTCAATAATTTTAATCTGTAAACCAGAATGTTATCTCTGCACCATTTCGTAGCTTTTTATATCTTTTGGAAAACATTTAAAACTATGTATCCTACTTATACTCATCAAAAGAAGCACCGCATACTCGTCGTGTCTGTTGCAGTGTCTGTATTACGTATGTTTATTATTTTGTACGCTTTTAAAATACATCATTTTAAAGAGCGGCCTCAATTTGAAGAGTAGCCTCGATTTGAAATTAAACTTGTGGCGGTGCCATAGCCGATGAGGTTTAACTAACCGAGGCGTGGTCACCGCTACAGCTATCTGTATTAATTTAAAAAATCGGGACTTTACTGGTTTCGTACTGCCTCCGGGCATTGCCTCCAGTATTGTTCCCACCATATTTGTATTTACAAATGTCCCATATGTGTCTGGTTCAGACCGAGAGGACGTAAAACACCATTTTCGCGCCTCGATTTGAAGTGCGACAATTTTGTGAAAATGTGCGACAATTTTGGAACGACAGACAGACCGACCGACCGACCGACCGACAAAGTGAGTTATAGGTTTGTGGCTTGAGCCACAAACAAAAAGTGATAGAGAAGACGACAAACAAACTAAAGTAACAAACCAGAAGCAGGAATGTTTCTTTCACTTCGCTTACTACTTTTACCTGAGAGAAAGAGGAGAAGGAGACAGGAAAGAAGAAGAAGATGACGAGGAAGAAACAAGAAGAACAAGAACAAGAACAAGAACAATTAGTAGAAGAAGAAAAAGAACAGACGAAGAAGAATCAGAGAAAGAAGAAGAACAAGAAGAAGAACAAGAACAAGAAGAAGAAGAACAAGAACAAGAAGATCAAGTAGAAGAACAAGAACAAGAAGATCAAGTAGAAGAACAAGAACAAGAACAAGAACAGAGAAGAACAAGAACAAGAACAAGAAGAACAAGAACAAGAAACAAGAACAAGAACAAGAACAAGAAGAAGAAGAAGAAGAAGAACAAGAACAAGAAGAACAAGAAGAACAAGAACAAGAACAAGAAGATCAAGTAGAAGAACAAGAACAAGAACAAGAAGAACAAGAAGAACAAGAAGATCAAGTAGAGAACAAGAACAAGAAGAACAAGAACAAGAACAAGAAGAACAAGAAGAAGAAGATCAAGAAGAAGAACAAGAACAAGAACAAGAAGATCAAGTAGAAGAACAAGAACAAGAAGATCAAGAACAAGAACAAGAACAAGAACAAGAACAAAGAACAAGAACAAGAAGATCAAGTAGAAGAACAAGAACAAGAAGAACAAGAACAAGAACAAGAAGATCAAGTAGAAGAACAAGAACAAGAACAAGAAGATCAAGTAGAAGAACAAGAACAAGAACAAGAACAAGAACAAGAAGATCAAGTAGAAGAAGAACAATAACAAGAACAAGAACAACAAGAAAAAGAAGATTGATTGATTGATTGATTGAACTGTTCAATGGGTTGAGATTTAGGCACATTTAATGCCTTTTTACAAATCTGTCCATAAGAACAACGAAAAGCAAACGTAACAAGGAAGAAGAAGACGAAAAAGACGAACAAGAACAAGAAGAACAAGAAGAACAATAACAAGAACAAGAACAAGAACAAGAACAAAGCACGATGGATTGCTTTCTGCAGAAACACTTTCTCTGGAGAGCGGTATTTGGTTTCTCCTCAGCTGGACGAATGACCAGGGATAATTTTCAATTGTTTTATCTCCTTCCTACTAACTCCTCCTCTTCCTCCTTCTCAATTTCCTCTATCTCTCCTTCTCTGACCCCCCCCCCCCCTCCCCTCCTCCTGCTTTCCCTTTCTCTACTTCATATTTCTTCTCCTTCTCTTCTCCTTCCTCGTTTTTCATTTTGGCTCACCCGTGTTAAAGAGCTAACGAAGTGTGTCTATAATAATTATGTTCTCATGATTGTGTGTGTGTGTGTGTGTGGTGTGCGTGTGCGTGTGCGTGTGTGCGTGTGTGTGCGTGTGCGTGCGTGCGTGCGTGTGAGTGTGTGTGTGTGCGCGCGCGCGTGTGTGTGCGCGCGCGTGTGTGTGCGCGCGCGTGCATGTGTGTTCATTTTGTGTGTGTTGTGTGTGTGTGTGTATGTGTGTGCTGCTTGTGTGTGTGTGTGTGTGTGTGGGTGTGTGTGTGTGTGTGTGTGTGTGTGTGTGTGCGTGCGTGCGCGTGCGTGCGTGCGCGTGCGTGCGTGCGTGCGTGCGTGTGTTGCGTTTGTGGTCCTAACTTTAACGTTGTCATTTTCTCTGGATCTACAAGGCACATAATAATAATAATATAATAATAATAAAAAAATAAAAAAATAAAAAAAATATTATACGTTAATGCAAAAAAGATCTTTCAAGAAAGATGATTTGCATAATAAAATTAACCAATGACCTTGACCTTTGACTTTTAATGTGTATTTTTTGTCTTGGCCATATCTTTCACATTTTCTCAGTTATGGTCCCCAAATTTGACACGTTGGTGTATTAGCTTAAGATGACATGGTATGCAGGGTGGCTCTTACCCACTTGACCTTAACCTCGACCTTTGACCTTAAACATCGTCATGTATTGGGGGGGGGGGGGGGGGGAGGACATATATTTTAGGTTTTGGTACATACAGTCCCCAAATGTGGCAAGTCGATAGACTAGCTTAAGATAATACGGATTGTTACGTATATTAGACCTCGAGGACCATGATGACCTTGACCTTTCACCTTGAATTTTGGTCTGCCACAATATGACATGAACCGTTGCATATAATCGCTTAAAATTTTGTGCGGTGCTATATCATATTAAGATGATGTGTGCAGTATATAAACTGCACCCTTTCTGACCTTGACCTTTGACCTTGACCTTTGGAGTGTATTTGGAAATGAACAATCTGGCATTTAAATCTATCTCCCAAAACGTACAGCGAGTACACGTAGTGACCAATTTGTTTGGTGTCCAGTGTCGTATTGTTTTTAATGCATGCTGTATAGAAAATGACAATCAAAGTTGTTGTTTTTTGTGTGTGTGTTTTGGGGGGGGGGGGGGGGGGGGGGGGGGGGGGGGGTATGAAGTTTATAGGAAAGGAAAACAATCTGGCATTTAGATCTATCCCCCAAAACACAAAGCGAGTGAGCCTTGAAGGCTTCACCTCTTTGGCTTCTTGTCTTCCTGTCTATCCTTGTCTGAAGTTTATGGGAAAGAAAATAATCTGCCATTTATATATATATATATCTCCCAAAACACAACGCGAGTGAGCCTTGAAGGCTTCACCTCTCGCTTTGGTTTATTTTCGTCATGTCTATCCTTGTCTCATCTTGTCTTTCTGTTATCAAGGAAGGTAGCTAGAGTTGAATGGTTATGGTAGTCATCAGGTGTATGTGTGCGTGTTTAACCCTTTCACCGCCAGACATATTTCAGCCAAAAATGTCCATTACATTTACCTGGGTAGAGAACAAAATCCATTTGCAATACTGGGGATTCTTCTGTGACATATTTTATAAAATAAGGTCTATCCTTACTTCCCAAAACTAAGACAATAGGGTTTTTGGATAATAGACCCCAATTTGATGCCTTTTAGTGACATAGAAATTAAATCATTGTGGTGCTAAAATGCGACATTGGCGGTGAAAGGGTTAATATTGTTGTCAAACAGTCACGCGACGTCTTCTTCTTCATCTTGTATTTCATTTCATTTCTTGATGCATGGCAATACAGACTCAAAGGGGGGAATCGTGCTGTGGAGGGACATCAAGGAAATAAAGGAAAACAATTGTAACAAAATGAAGAAGAACAAAAAGGAAGAGCCATGGAAACAACATCAAAGAACAGGAAGAAATAGAAAGCACCGAAGGACAGAGAGAGAGAGAGAGAGAGAGAGAGAGAGAGAGAGAGAGAGAGA
>CM065684.1:4508214-4518214 GCA_017654935.2 Phymorhynchus buccinoides
TCTGAGCCTTTTTTTCCCTTCCCCAATCTTAATGCTCCAGTCAGGTTAGTGTCACTGAGCTGTCTGTAGGTACTCTACTCTATCGGTAACCTCCTCCCCCCTGCCCCCCCTCCCCCGCCAAATATGAAGTATTTTCGCGTTACAATGACACTGACGATGACGATGCGCCAGATGTCTGACCTCTCCAGTGATCTTCACACCTACACTCCTTCCAGATCACTTAGGTCCTCAAACACAAAACTCCTGAAAGTTCCAGAAACAAATCCAAAATCATTTGGTGACCGCAGTTTCAGTTTCAGTGCCCCTGCTGTTTGGAATTCCCTCCCAGTCGATCTCCGCCATGAACTAACTCTCTCAGGTTTCAAAGCTAAACTCAAAGACTCACTACTTTCAAAGCTCATTCGGTTTGTAAATGTTTCCGTATTGATCTTGTACCTGGGTGAATGATTGGGTAATAATGTGTTGCGTGACTGCGGGTGTATCAGTGAATGGAAGCGCCTTGAGTGTAAAATAATTATAGAAAGGCGCTAATAGAAATGCTATCAATTATTATTATTTTATTATATCTGTGATGATTCATAATCCACCATAGTGGCATTGGTTGCTCGACCGCTCCTTCTTCGCACGTGACATAATTTGCAGACAGACAGAGAGAGAGAGAGAGAGAGAGAGAGAGAGAGAGAGAGAGAGAGAGAGAGAGAGAGAGAGAGAGAGAGAGAGAGAGAGAGAGAGAGAGAGAGAGAGAGAGAGAGAGAGAGAGAGAGAGAGAGAGACAGACAGAGAGAGAGACAGACAGAGAGAGAGACAGACAGAGAGAGAGAGACAGAGACAGAGACAGAGACAGAGACAGACAGAGAGACAGAGGGTGAGACAGAGACAGACAGATTACTTAGTACATAATATAATACGAGCAAAATAGCAAAACACCAGAGTTGACCATCCTATCAAAGATTGTATTCGTCTTTGATCCTATGGAATAGATTGCACCCCCCACCCCCACCCCTCCTCGCACCTCTCCACTCACCTTTCCTGCACTCTCCTCTGCCCCTGACCCCACCCCTCCCCCACCCCCACCACCCACAATTCCCACCGGTGTCAACCCTGCAAGAGGGAATCCCCTCGGCAATAAAGACGACATGGGCAGAATGATCGGCTTAGGGTCTCAAAGACGACAAGGCTGCTTTTGGCCTGTGGCGCTTTTTTCTTCTTCTTTTTTTTTATCTATAGAAAAGACAAACAGTTCTAGCCACCCCCCTCACCTACCCCACCCACCCACCCCACACACGCACGTATGCTCACGCACGCACGCACGCACACACACACACACACACACACACACACACACACACACACACACACACACACACACACACACACACACACACACACACACACACACACACACACCACCATCACCACCACCAGCACGAGACTAGGCGTTCAAGACTGCGTTAATTTGGTCAACTCCAAACACGGAACACTCATTCTTTAGTACAAGTCTTATTTTCTTGAGTATTTGCCGGTTGAAGGTTTGGGTTAGGGTTAGAGGGTAAAGGTCAAGATGTGCCACCCCCCCTACATTTCTCGGTTAATTGTATTTTTCCGTGTTTGCCTTTCTTACCATACATAAAGCTGTATCGTAGGAACATTTTTAGCTGATAACTTTTTTGGAATACTAACCCTATCCCTAACACTAGCCCTAACCCTACCCCCCACCCTATAAGACGGAAAAACGCAAAGAACCACAACTGTGACAAATCGCGGTGTACTGCAGTACATAGTGGGGGGTAGGGTTAGGTTTAGGGCTAGGGTTAGGGCTAGGGTTAGTATTCCAAAAAGGTTATTAGCTAAAAATGTTCCTAAAATACAGATTTATGTATGGTAAGAAAGGCAAAAACGGGAAAATACAATTAACGGAGAAATGCAGGGGGCATATCTTTACCTTTCTAAAGTTTTGCTGAAAACCGACATTGTCACGCGAATGGCGTCACTTTCCATATTTGGAGATGACCAAGTGCAGTATTGAGCGTCTTGTGAACAGGAGCACCACCACAGTCTTCAAAGCTTATCTCTTGTTGTCTCTCTGTCTTCGTATTGCTCCTCCCCCACCCCCAACCACCACCCTACCCACCCCGGTTGTGTCCATACTATTGTCATAATTTGCCTATCTCTAGTCTGTCTGTCTGTCTGTCCGCCTGCCCCAGTGTCTGGAAGACAAGCAGACAGATAAGGCTCGGTATACATCTCGTGTCCTGGCTAATACAAGGCATCTGTTTTGTTTCATTCTGTGTGGTTTTCTCACACCTGCTGCCGTGTCATTCACACCGACTGGCGTCGTGTGCGTTGTGTACGCATTCGGTCCGCTGTTGCCCATGTTGTTTGGGTCTTGGGAGAGAGAGAGAGAGACCAAAAGAAGCAGCCCTGCTAGTGTGTATAACCCGTCAGCGAGTCAAAAGCAACAAGGCGTGTGCTACCTGTCACACGATTGTCAAACATGTTGAGTCATCCGTAGAACACAGATGGACACCGAGCATAAGACAGAAACGGACACGTTTTCTAGATCTACCACTGACCCTGCATGATATTATTATCATTATTCCCGCGCCCTGTTCTCTTTTGTTCCGTCTATCTGTCATTCCCTATTCACCATGCCTTGATATTCCTCTCCTTGTGTCTTTCTGCTTTCCTAATAACTGCCAGCGTATCGTGTACTCAGCAAATTAGTTAAAAACGTTCATATCTATAATATAATACGCTAAGGCCCGAAGCGTAAAAGAACGTAAAAACTCGGATACCGCGTAAAAATGTCGGACTTTCGCTTGCCACACAGTTTCAGAAGAACGCGTTGGGACGCGGTTCCGCTATGTCTGGTTCAAAAGATTGCTTTTGAAAGTTTATTTTGAAGGCAAAATGTATGAAATTTCCAATAAATTTTGTGTCGTCTGCGTCACCCGAGCTGTGTCGGAAATTGCCGAATCTACCTCGGAAAACACGAAGAATGCCGAACCTGTGCTTCGTAACTTCCGCCCTTATATTTCTCAAGTACATTTTATCATCTATCCCTGTATCCCCACGCCCCCCCACACACACACACACACACTCTCTCTCTCTCTCTCTCTCTCTCTCTCTCTCTCTCTCTCTCTCTCTCTCTCTCTCTCTCTCTCTCTCTCTCTCTCTCTCTCTCTCTCTCTCTCTCTCTCTCTCACACAAGGACAGATTGGAAGAATAGGCGTTGCCTAAAATCTTTATCCTTGGAAAATAAAGTTTAAGTTTTCAAGTTTTCAAGTTTTTTCTCTCTCTCTCTTTCTCGTTCTCGCACAACGACAACAGTGCTAATAAAGTTTGTCACTAAGTCACACAAATATAAATAATATTTAATAATTAGTCCCCGAGCCGAAGGTTCGGGGAGCTATTGTTTCTGTCTGATCCGTCCATGCCTCCGGCGTGCCTCCGGCGTGTCTCCGGCGTGCCTCCGGCGTGCCTCCGGCGTGCCTTCGGCGTGCCTCCGTCCGTCCGTCCGTCCGGCTATTCGTCCGTGTTTCTAAAACACTATTCAGTCTATCATCATCAAATTTCGTATACTAGTTTGCCAAGATGCAAGCTATCCACTGATGCATTTAGTTTTACATTAAGGTCAAGGTCGCGCCAGTTACGGGGTTCAAACCCCAAAAGACATAATCGCTAATATCTCGCAAAGTTTTGCATGTATTTCAATGCAGTGTTTTTCACAACATTTCTTGATGAATGGTCTATAACACAGTTGTCATGACTTTTTCTGTGCGCTCGTGTGCGCATGATCGCGCGCGCTCAAATCACGGGTCCGAACCCTAAGGCTATATATATAAAAACTATTCGGTTTCGTGCCATTTTCATGCGTTTTTATGTAGTTACGTGCTGTTTTGATGCGTTTTTATGTATGTGTACAGCCGACACATTCCGATTTTGGAGTAGCTCGGCGATGCTGCGAGGGGACTTTGCAGCCGCTCGGGGTTGCACTTGTTCTTAGGTTGGTAACGACTCGTGCTCATAAATTCAGTATTACTTAATTTGCGAAATAATTTGTTTATTATTATTATAATTTTAATTTTGTTGACGATAAAAATGCCTATGAAGCGTTAATAATCATTTATAGCTGAATACTTAATAATATTATTATTCTACTAATGATGGTTCTTGAAAATATTAATTTTTCAAACAAATATTTGATGACGTTGATGCTAACACTATGAAACACATATCTTAATTGGTTTATCAATACTAATGAAATGTAGAGACAAATATTGATGGTGTTATTACTCATGATGACCCGATGTCATTGGCTTTTCATCGGAGAGTATATAATGGTAATGAAGAACGGAAGTATATTAATGTTCTTATTGTTGGAGTTTATGATAATATTAACTGGTTAAAATAAGATGTTGACGATGTTGGTGAATGAAAAATGGTGTTTTACGTCCTCTCGGTCTGGAACAGACACATATGGGACATCTGTAGATACAAAGATGGTGGGAACAATACTGGAGGCAATGCCCGGAGGCAGTGCAACACCAATAAAGTCCCGATTTTTTAACAATACAGATAGGTGTAGCAGTAACCACGCCTCGGTTAAACCTCATTGGCTATGGTACCGCCACAAAGCTTTGCCGATGTTGGTAACGAAGACGAAAGCAACTAAATGACAATGACATGCACCAGTATAATGGTGTCGTCAATGTTTTAACCATTTGTGTCCCACAAAGCCACTGGTTTTCTTATGACAATAAAAACGTTGTTCTTGTTCTTCTTGTTCTTGTTCTTGTTCTTGTTTATCTTTGCATTAAAAATAAAACAATTCTGGGTGTAACTTGTTAAAGTATAATAACAGTCATTGAAAATTAAGTTGACGCTGATCTCTGATGACGTTGGCCTTGACTGTGCGGTGACGCAAAGCAGAGCCGGGCGTTTGATTGGTTGTTTAGTAAACTCGCACAGGCGCTGAGTAAGCTGACGACACGGGAGAAAAGACCGCTAAGTAGTTGGTAAGTGGACTGTTTATACAGCCACCCGTCTGGGGTTTATTCTCCACAGGGGGGGGGGGGGGGGGGGGGGGGGGGGGGGGTGGTATTGCTTATTCAACGAGTTCTGGGTTGGATCAGAGGAGGTAGCGAGAGTAATGTCTGGAGAGAGGTAGGGTGGTGTGAAAATCAACTGAATTAAACAGACACAACAGAAAGAGAAAAGGTAAAACAAAGAGAGGGAGAGAGACATTAGATAGGGCGAGGATGCAGTGAGAGAGGAGAGAGAGAGAGAGAGAGAGAGAGAGAGAGAGAGAGAGAGAGAGAGAGAGAGAGAGAGAGAGAGAGAGAGAGAGAGAGAGAGAGACACTTCAGATTTCAGACACTTTATTTTACAAAGACTAGCGCAACGCCGAGTACCAGTAACGCCTAGTAACGGTAACGCCTAGTAACGGTAATGCCAAGTACTGGTAGCGCTGAGTGCAGCAAATTTGAAGCGATTTCGTTAAGAAACGGCAGAGTTATAAGGCCCCGTTTCCCGTTGGCGCTGCTCTGAGAGTGACGCGCCCTCCCGATTTTCTTCAAATTTGCTGGCAGGCTTTGCCCCAGTGACAGCAAGCCTGACAGCAAATTTGACGCGATTCGGTTGCAAAACGGCGGAGTTATAAGGCCCATTTTGCATCATGCTGCTGTTATGCGCCTAAGTAATCGACTCGCTTCCGGTTTGGCACATTGATAGTCACCGTCTACGGTCATATATCTGCCAAATGTGAAGGCAATCGGTCAAGAAATACCGGATATACGGGCGCCGAAAGGCCGGCGGATGCGCGTTTCGCGCATTTGCGAAACCGCGCAAATGACACGGCCGCCTCGGTTGCCGTTGCCATCGCCCCGTGAGGGCTCACAGCAAATGTGAAGCGATTCGGTCGAAAAACGGCGGAGTTATAAGGCCCGTTTCGTGTTTCAGACAGACACACACACACACACACAGACACACACACGGACAGTTGGCTTTTTACTATATGATAAGAATTCAGGCTGGGCCTAGTCTTCCATTCTGTCCTTGGTTCTAAGCATGCAATACGTAACTACTACTGTAAATGAACATTGAGACACAGTAACATCGCCAACAGAAACAACAACGATTAACATTAATATAGCAACGAAATGGTAGACAGAGCATCAGCATCAGCAATAAAAACAAACACAGAGAGAGAGAGAGAGAGAGAGAGAGAGAGAGAGAGAGAGAGAGAGAGAGAGAGAGAGAGAGAGAGAGAGAGAGAGTCAGACAGACAGACAGGAGGGGTATGGGGGTAAGGAAAGTCAGAGGATTGAAGAAAATACATATTTTTTCTGATCATAATAAAAAGTCCATACATACCATTATTATAATCTTCTAGAGGGCCGAATTCTAGAACATAATTATGAACATGAAATAGGAATACAAACAAGTATTTTTGTCTGCAACCCTATTCTTACTTTGCTCAACCCTTGAATTATTTTGTTCACATTCTTGGAGTTCCTTACGAAACAAGACGTTCAATGCTGCACTTGGTCATCTCCAAATATGGAAAGTGACGCCATTCGCGTGACAATGTCGGTTTTCAGCGAAACTTTAGAAAGTGTATCTTTTAACCATTCAATCTGAAATTAAACTGACTCTAGCCCTAACCCTTACCCTATCCCTAACCAAAACCTTAAAGACCCACCAGATCACGTGTCAAAATCACGGGTTGCACTTGTTTTCCCTCTGGAAATAAATCTTGTTGTGACCAAGTCTGACTCCCATTTAAATGCCCCCAAATTCAAACCGAAACATCATTTTAAAGAGCAGCCTCAATTTGAAGTTGGGGACATCTGTATGTGGGTCACAGCTACCCAGAAAAAAACCGTGGTGCGTCAGTGTATCTTTAAACCGTCAAATGCACAAAAAACAAAACTTTACTAAACATTGAGTGCTCCATGTTTGGAGACGACCAAGTGCAGTCTTGAACCTAGTGTTCACGAAGCAAAAGCACATTAATCCCATGTGTGCTTTGCCTGTCATATATTATGGGATGCCCCAGATTTGCATCATGCGCCAAATTCGGGGCGTGTAAAGCTGTATTTCTTCTGTCCACATGCGTTAAAAGATGGTGTACATTCCAAAATACACCAAAAGAGAGTACATTCATTGACAAGTTATAATATATCAAATTTGATTTTTTGTCTCACCTGCCATTCAAGTATGAATGTTATTAGCGCGAATTTCTATTCAAATAGATCCAAGTGTCCATGCCATGGGTAAGAATCATCAGCCTCTCATTTCAACCACGGTCACGTGCAGGTATCTACTCGCACGTGCAAACTTCCGGTAGACGATAACTCACTCTTTTGAATTCGAGGTGGGGAAAAAAAAAAGTCCAGTTGCTGAGAGGACGACATTCCTAACGAGAACTGACGAGACTTGATAACAAGGAAGGAATGGATATTCAAAAGAGAGAAAGAAAACAAAAAATGAAGAGAGACAAGGCGGAATAGGGGGGGGGGGGGGGGTGTAGAGTGGGGGTGATGTCAAAATGAATACAGAAATGGGTGGGTGAGGAGGAGGGGTGAAGCAGACGACATCTTCTCCAGCGCGTGCTGAGCGGGGAAACCGGAAGCGTGCATAATGAAGACAAACGAGGGGGCGAGGAGGAAGATGCAAAACAGAACTGAAGTCAGCACACTACTACTAGACATAGAGAATGGAACCCAAAATCAGCACCCCCTCCACCCCACCCCCTACCCCTACTGCACCCCGCTTTGACCCTTTACATCCCGCACCCGCCTTTCCTGACTATTATCTTCACCCTTATTTCCATCTCACTTTTCGCAATCTTTCCTCTCTTTTTGTGTGTAAACCTTTATTGATCGTAATGATTCTCGACTAACCGCCCAGCCAAGAGATTTGATCAAATGTGATTTGCAGTTATGTAGATGGACACTAAGTGTGCTGACAAACATTGTGGTAAAAATGTTTATTGTATTTTTATTTTTGAAATGCTGTATCCGGATGAATTAAGGAATGGTGTGTGTGTGTGTGAGTGTGTGTGAGTGTGTGTGAGTGTGTGTGTGTGTGTGTGTGTGTGTGTGTGTGTGTGTGTGTGTGTGTGTGTGTGTATGTGTGTGTGTGTGTGTGTGTGTGTGTGTGAGTGTGTGAGTGTGAGTGTGAGAGTGTGAGTGTGAGTGTGTGTGTGTGTGTGTGTGTGTGTGTGTGTGTGTGTACACAGGTATTTCATGCATTGGTCATGTGAATTGTTCTATTTGTTTTGTTTGTATTGAAACAATTTATTATGAAAATAAAACAAGTTTAAAAAGGAAGAGTTTTTTTAATTGTTATTGTTGTTGTTTTATCTCAATAAGTTTTATGAGACTGGATGCATTTGATTAATGTTGTAGAACAAGACCATGTACAAATAACACACACACACACACACACACACACACACACACACACACACACACACACACCTTATTATTTTTAAATGGTGGTAAACGTTTCATCAAAATGTCCTTGGATTTACCACTTTCCTCGCTACATTGGAACAGTTATACAAAGCTAGCACTGAGACGTCTGACAACAGACGGTTGGAAGAATTGGCCATCAAACCATTATTGTTGTGTGTATTGTTTTGTTTGTGGCTGTTGTTCTACAGTAAAATCCAGATATTTAGGTAGAGGTGTGGTATGTTATAAAGAGGAGGCATTTGAAAATTCATACATATTTTCATTTGATCAAACTGTCTATTAATGTGAAGACAGTACAGGAGTGGTTTCCATAGCGACACTGCACACTTTTATATAAATCGGGGACACTTTTGGGCTGTGGATACTTCTTCTTCTTCTGCTGCGTTCCCAGGCCATATGGCCATAATGGGTAAGGTACGCATGTGTCCGGTTTTCAGTCTTCACTGGTCTCCCCGCTGCGTACAGCCGACACATTATGATTTCGGAGGAGCTCAAAGGAGAAACATTATTTAGAATACTGTTTTTGAAAACAAAAGCAAGAGAATGGGGCCAATAAGTCAGAAAGATAGCAGATGATAGAAAACAAAGGGAAAAGGCAGAGTCAAAGAGAGTGACAGATTAGAGGAAATTACAAGCACGGAACTTCCAGAAGGTGGGCGAACTATTTTTACGAAAGACCCCCCGGTATCCACACGGGGAGAGACTCGTGGAAGGGGCGGGGTCGTCCAGCTCCCCGTATGGAGGCACGAGGCATCCACCCACTGCCCCAGGTTGTGGATACGTTAGTTTGCATTGCTGTTTTGCCGATATCTTAACATATTGTTTTGATTAGGTCTACTCAGAGCTTCAACCAGAGAACATCACATTCTACTGGGCTGCATGTTTATGGGCTGCACACTAACAACATTTAGATATTATTATTTTTTTTGCACATTACCTAGCGGCGGTGACGTCAATTTGTCAAATTGTACGTATTTATTTCGATCAACTCATCACTCTCTAAACGATGTATATAAATAGCACAGATTGTCTCCCTCGTACCAATACAAAAAATGAGCAACTTAGGACGCGCATTTTACCGCCAGGGGGCAGTCAAACCAGTAGGGGCTTAGCGCGCGATATTCTTAGTTGGGCGTAGTGAGAGAGAGAAAGAGAGAGAGAGAGAGAGAGAGAGAGAGAGAGAGAGAGAGAGAGAGAGAGAGAGAGAGAGAGAGAGAGAGAATCTCCCCAACTAAGAATATCGCGCGCTAAGCCCCTACTGGTTTGACTGCCCCCCTGGCGGTCAAATCATCGTCCTAAGTTGACCATTAAAGTAGCCACAACGCGGTATTCGTTCACAACAAATCAACTGACCCAGTCACCCAAGGTCATTTTCTGTCTGGCTCACCCAGTGCCTTGCATCACGTCATTACTTTCATGTGCCACGAAACGGATGGTAATAATGATATACGTTGGCTAGATGAATGTCCAACTGTTCTCAAAGACCCGCCAGATCACGTGTCAAAATCACGCGTTTT
>CM065684.1:4523214-4528214 GCA_017654935.2 Phymorhynchus buccinoides
TTGTATTTAAAAACGACTGAAGAAATATAAAGAGCATAATCCATATTTTATATTAGTTTCAGTCTTTTTCAATACAAGTTATCAGTTTCGCAAAAAAAAAGAAAAAAAAAAAAGAATAACCAACCTCAAGCATGATAGAGCCCACCGCATAAAGATGAACACAAAAATAATCGATGCCTTATAGAGTCAAAACGGACTATCTCTAGATAGTCCATTGACTTAGCATTTACGGTTTTTTTGCGAGAACTTCTTCTTGTGATTGACGAAGAAGAAGAAGAAGAGGTTTTCGCAAAAAAACGTCAATACTAAGTCAATGGACTATCTAGAGATAGTCCGTTTTGATTCCAAGGCATCGATTATTTATTGTTCATCCTTATGCGGTGGGCTCTATTACGCTTGAGGTTGGGTATTACATTTTAGTTGGTTTTGCATACTACCACTGGCAACATGAGTTGTTCTACTGGACATATCTCTCGCACGAGCGAAAGAACCAGAAAGTGTGGAGAGAAAAACAGCACAGCAGAGTGTGCGATTTGTGGAGTACCATGATTATTCTTGACACACGTGTGTATCGATAATTATATCGAACATTTTTTTTGTGTGACGCACCTAGTGGAGGAAAAGAACGGGACATAGAGGTAAGTTCGTATGGGCACACACGTGCGCGCACGCACGCACACACGCACACACATACATATACACACGTACACACACATGCACACACACACACACACACACACATACACACACACACACACATACACACACACACACACACACACGCGCGCGCGCGCGCGCGCGCGCGCGCGCGCAGGCACGCAACTGCATGCACTCACACGCACATAAACGCACACGTGCTCGCATACAGACGCACACACACGCACACGTATTCATACGTGTGTGCGTCAGTTTCTAGGTACATTATGCATTTACTCTAATAAAAAAACAAATTCTCGCAAAATTAGAACTTACTGAATGATAACAAAACGAATGTGGGAAAATGTGGGTTAAAATATAATTTTATTGTTTGTGATAATAATAATAATAATTGTGCATAAAAACAATGCCAAAAAACCCACCTAGTTTAATTCTGCAAAACAACGTGTTGTCGCTTTTGTCATGTTGCTTCCTGCTCTTGAACAAATAATAATGCAAGAAATCACAAGACTGCAGTGGAAAAACCCACAATCATTATGGTTTTGAACAATTGAAATGCATGGTGTTGTTCTTGAATGAATGACAACAACAACAAAAACGTTATTTATAACGATGCTGTTTTTATTGAAATAATTATAATGATGTTAATATTAATAATCTTCTTCTTCTTCTTCTTCAAACGCTCAGACAGTTTTCTGTCAAGTATGAGCACAGATGCGTCATGCTGCCGTTATGCGCCTAACAAAGAAATAGTTAGGCCCAACAAGGCTGACTTCGGCTGGAGAAAATATTTTTGAAAGTGTTTCATGGGAAAAAAAAGGCAGGAGATTGGACCGGTAAAGGCAGACATATAGTAGATGACAGTAAGCAAAGGGAAAAGGCAGAATCAAAGAGAGTGACAGATTAGAGGAAGTTACAAGCACATAACGTCCAGAAGGTGGGGGAACTATTTATACAAAAGACCCCCCCCCCCCCCCCCCCCCGGTGTCGCCACGGGGGGGGTATTAATGACATTGGTAATACTGAGAACATCATCAACAACAATCATCATCATCATAATTATGGTAATGATGATGATGGATATATGGTAATGACAACAACAACAACAACAATCATCATTATCATAATCATGGTTATGATGATGGATATATGGTAATGACAACAACAACAACAACAATCATCATCATCATAATCATGGTTATGATGATGGATATATGGTAATGACAACAACAACAACAACAATCATCATTATCATAATCATGGTTATGATGATGGATATATGGTAATGACAACAACAACAATCATCATCATCATACTCATGGTTATGATGATGGATATATGGTAATGACAACAACAACAACAACAATCATCATTATCATAATCATGGTTATGATGATGGATATGTGGTAATGACAACAACAACAATCATCATCATCATACTCATGGTTATGATGATGGATATATGGTAATGACAACAACAACAACAACAATCATCATTATCATAATCATGGTTATGATGATGGATATATGGTAATGACAACAACAACAACAACAATCATCATTATCATAATCATGGTTATGATGATGGATATATGGTAATGACAACAACAACAACAACAATCATCATTATCATAATCATGGTTATGATGATGGATATATGGTAATGACAACAACAACAACAACAATCATCATCATCATACTCATGGTTATGATGATGGATATATGGTAATGACAACAACAACAATCATCATCATCATAATCATGGTTATGATGATGGATATATGGTAATGACAACAACAACAACAACAATCATCATCATCATAATCATGGTTATGATGATGGATATATGGTAATGACAACAACAACAACAATCATCATCATCATAATCATGGTTATGATGATGGATAAGCGGCAATGATGATGACATGCACACGCAGACACATAAATAGAATACACACACATACAAAAAGATAGCACACACACACGCGCATGAACGTACCCACACACTCATACACACACAGCACACAGCACACAAATACACACACACACGCACGCACGTACGTGCACACACACACACACACACACACACACACACACACACACACACACACACACACACACACACACACACACACACACACACACACACACATACACACTCGCACGCACACGCACACGCACACACACACACACACACACTACACGTGTTTCGGGGTGGTGTCGTGCACTAAGACAACCAGGGGGCTTAGCAGGAAAGGGTGACGTCAACTTTAAGTGGAAGTGACGCGTTGACCGCGCATGCGCATGCCTGGCAGCAGGAAGTGACGTGCTCAGGCAAGATTCTGGGCGACAAGAGAGCGAGGGTGAGATAGTGTAGAAATAGTTGAGGATTATTACTCACACTGTGTGTGTGTGTGTGTATGTGTGTGTGTGTGTGTGTGTGTGTGTGTGTGTGTGTGTGTGTGTGTGTGTGTGTGTGTGTGTGTGTGCGTGTGTGTGATGTGCGTGCGTGCGTGTGCGTGTGCGTGCGTGCGTGCGTGCGCGCGCGTGCGTGTGTGTGTGTGTGTGTGCGTGTATGTGCGTGCGTGTGTGTGTGTGTGTGTGTGCGTGTGTGTGTGTGTGTGTGTGTGTGTGTGTGTGTGTGTGTGTGTGTGTGTGTCCTAAGTGAGCACGCGCATGAGTGTTCATAATACGTGTTCTTGTCAATTGGTAGTCGGGTGTGGGGGGGGGGGGGGGGGGGGGGGGTGGGGGGGGGGGGGGGGGGGGGGGGGGGGGGGGGGGGGGGGGGGGGGGGGGGGGGGGGGGGGGGGGGGGGGGGGGGGGGGGGGGGGGGGGGGGGGGGGGGGGGGGGGGGAGGGGAGGAGGAACAACCATACAGTAGTATGCGAAATGAGGAGGCGCAAAAGAAAACAAAAATAATAATGAACAATTATTCACCTCGTGTCGATTGGTCATTGTTTCGAACGGGTGTGTGACTTTTGATATGAATGAACTCCTTATCTGTGCATTGTTTATTTGCCATCATTGCGCCATTGTTTCCTTCCTCTCTCGTGTATTGATCTATTTTATTATACATTTTATGTATTTATTTATGTGTTTATTTACTCATACATTTACTCAGTCATTTATTTATTTATTTGTGCGTTTGTAATTTGTTCATAACAAACAAAAACAGAACTCCTTAACTGTGCACTGTTTGTTTACTATCATTCGTTCTTTGTGTCCTTCCTTTCTCCTTTATTTATCTATTTTCTTATACTTTTTATTTATTTATTTATTTGTTTTTTTTACTCATACATTTACTCAGTCATTCATTTATTTATTTGTGTATTTGTAATTTGGTCATGATAAACATGCATAAAAAAGGTTTAATAAAAAAAAAAAAAAAAAATGAACAAATGAGTTGCCGAAAAAAAAGGGCGGAAGTGAGGTCATATTAAACGCGGAGAGACAAAAACAACAACCCAAAACACGACAGAAACAAAACGCAAAACAAACAAACAAATATGCAAATAGCAGCACCAGAGACAAACAAAAAAGGCTTCACGTGAATAACATTCACTGTATTAACAACTTATATCATGCGTCAATAGTCAAAGCATTTTTTGAAGGCGCAATGTTTACAAGTGTGTAGACTATATTAACACAGATGGAGCTTAGAAGAGAGCATTAATTTATCTGTATTGCTAAAAACGTGGGAATTTCCTGGTGTTGCACTGCCTCCGGCATTGCCTCCAGGATCGTTCCCACCATCTTTATAGATCTACTAATGTCCCATATGTGTGTCTGTTCCAGACCAGAGGACGTTAAGCAGAATTTCATTCCAGAAAGCAGAAAAGTATGAGAAACGGGTAGCTTATGCTGCCAATTAAGCTTCTTTTTTAAAAACTAATAAATTACTACGAATGTCGATTTATTAGGATGTATTTAAATTACTTTCAAATACAAAAGGACCATTGAAAGATGTAAAACAGAAAACAGTTAAGCCTATGACTTATAGGGAAATTGGAAAACAAAATGCATGTAACATTTTCAAAAAATAGTTGTTTTGTCCGTAAATGGTTAAATAAACATAAAATTTAAAAAAAACCGTTTGATTTAAAGGCGCAGAAACTATCTTAAACAAATTATATTAAAATTAAACATTAATAAGAAAAGAAAATCCAATAAAACGGGCGTTGTTTAGTGATAGTCTACTGTCAGCGTGTGTTTGTGTGTTTGCATCGAATTCTATGTGCGCGCGTATGTGTGTGTCAAGTCAAGTCAAAAGTTTATTTCCAGATGGAACATTGAATAAGAAAATAATAAACACAAAATTCATCAAGCCATCCGTAAAAAAAACT
>CM065684.1:4533214-4545714 GCA_017654935.2 Phymorhynchus buccinoides
GGATTGTTCTTAGCACCAGTCATCAGTCATTGACTGATCAAATTTTGAAATGACCTATTTTTTTATATAGGTCATTATGACTTATTATGTGTACTTCATGTCTGTTAGTAACTCTACAGATTCTGATGTGTGCTGCAACTGACTCTGTAAGAGATCAGATTGACTTAGGTGAAACAATAGACTTGATATTGCATAGTACTGTACTGTACTAACGTTTCTCACGCAGAATGGTTTTTTTTAATTTTTAAACAACAACGCTTTTCTCATGTTATTCTTTGAACAGTCAGTCTGTGAACTACGTGATCAACTGACTGCCACAGAATGTCATGAACTACGTGATCAACTGACTGCCACAGAATGTCATGAACTACGTGATCAACTGACTGCCACAGAATGTCATGAACTACGTGATCAACTGACTGCCACAGAATGTCATGAACTATGTGATCCACTGACTGCCACAGAATGTCATGAACTATGTGATCAACTGACTGCCACAGAATGTCATGAACTACGTGATCAACTGACTGCCACAGAATGTCATGAACTATGTGATCAACTGACTGCCACAGAATGTCATGAACTATGTGATCAACTGACTGCCACAGAATGTCATGAACTATGTGATCCACTGACTGCCACAGAATGTCATGAACTATGTGATCAACTGACTGCCACAGAATGTCATGAACTATGTGATCCACTGACTGCCACAGAATGTCATGAACTATGTGATCCACTGACTGCCACAGAATGTCATGAACTATGTGATCCACTGACTGCCACAGAATGTCATGAACTATGTGATCCACTGACTGCCACAGAATGTCATGAACTATGTGATCAACTGACTGCCACAGAATGTCATGAACTATGTGATCCACTGACTGCCACAGAATGTCATGAACTATGTGATCCACTGACTGCCACAGAATGTCATGAACTATGTGATCAACTGACTGCCACAGAATGTCATGAACTACGTGATCAACTGACTGCCACAGAATGTCATGAACTATGTGATCCACTGACTGCCACAGAATGTCATGAACTATGTGATCAACTGACTGCCACAGAATGTCATGAACTATGTGATCCACTGACTGCCACAGAATGTCATGAACTACGTGATCCACTGACTGCCACAGAATGTCATGAACTATGTGATCAACTGACTGCCACAGAATGTCATGAACTACGTGATCAACTGACTGCCACAGAATGTCATGAACTATGTGATCAACTGACTGCCACAGAATGTCATGAACTATGTGATCAACTGACTGCCACAGAATGTCATGAACTATGTGATCAACTGACTGCCACAGAATGTCATGAACTATGTGATCCACTGACTGCCACAGAATGTCATGAACTATGTGATCCACTGACTGCCACAGAATGTCATGAACTATGTGATCCACTGACTGCCACAGAATGTCCTAGAAAACAGTTTGTACTGCACTCTAGTTGTACTTTCTTTTCTTTATTTTCACATTATGACTTATCGCTTTACGAAAATGACCTATTATAATTTTGTTTCAAACTGGTCAAATGACCTATGATATTCTGTGACAAGATTGATCCCTGTGTTATAATATGAAACAGGGGAGAAATACTAGTACTGACAACTCGAGAGTTGCTTTGCCCTGGCTTTGGATCCCCCCTCCTCCTCCCATTAATTTCTACTTGTAACTTGGTTGGTTTGCTGGTGGTGGTTGCACGGCCAAGATGGTCGATCAAGGGAGATCAGTCCGATAAGGAATAGAAGAGTTATTGTTCGTGAAAAGGAAACAGTCCTCAGGTTCATAATCAGCACACTACACTTAGGTATTAGGCAGTAGGTACTTTATTGTCACAGATATAATTTTGAGGAGTCTGAGCTTGATTTTAAGCAGTTGAACAAATCTATTGTCTCTTTCCTTTCTGCCCTAAACTGGATATGTTTCAACATTTTATGATAAAGAAAGTAAGAATTTGAAAGAATAACAACAACAACGACAGCGACAACGTACAGCGTAGTTAGGCTAGGTTAGGTTAGGTACATTATAGGCACAGAGGCGTCTCTGTGAAATTCGGGTTGCTCCCACCTGGAGAGAGCGTCGCACCCATTAAAACAAAATTGATGAGGAAGGAAAGGGGGGGGGGGGGGGGTGTAAATGTGAATGTTGACCAAAAGACAACTTTTTCCTTGCCACTGGGATTAACGTGTGCTAAATGCATGGGCACACGGGACCTCGGTTTATCGTCTGATCGTTTCTTGTCACCTTTCATCATCTCATCGACACAGATGCTTCGTATGTGCCAGCTATTTAATGTCAAGTTGTGTTCTGCTCTATTGCGTGTTTCAGATCCTAACAGCATCGAGGTAGGCCTACATTCGGACGTGTTTTTTTTAAAGGTGGTTTTTTAAAGCTCATTGTAAACAAGTAGCAACTTAAACGATACATTTTGTTGTAAACGGCCAGCACACTAAAAATCGCAGGACTGTACGATACGATTCGATCGCGTGGTATCGATGCGCCAATCACATTTTTGTTCTTGGAGACCACGTGATCAAATCGTATTGTAAAGTCGTGCGATTTTAGTGGACGTGTATGCATTTTGAATGTTTAAAGATACACTGACCCACCACGATTAAGTCCCTTGTTTTTTTCTGGGTAGCTGTGACCCACATACAACTGCCCCCAACTTGAAATTGAGGCTGCTCTTTAAAAATAATGTTTCGCTTTCAATTTGAGGGCATTTGTATGGGAGTCAAACCTGGTCAAAACAAGATTTCTTACCAGCTATAAGAGAGAAAACCCGTGAAACCCGTAATTTTGTCACGCGATCTGGTGTGTCTTTAACGTGTGTGCGTCGTTCGACTTTGTGAAGTGTTTGTCTCCTTTGTCTCTACCCATTCTTTCTACCCCCCCCCCCCCCCCCCCCCCCCCCCCCCCCCCCCCCCCCCCCCCCCCCCCCCCCCCCCCCCCCTCTGCTTTCTTTTCTTTCCTTTCTATTAAGTCCCCCCCCCCCCCCTCATTTCCCCCCCCCCTACCCCCCTCCACCCCCCCCCACCCCCCCTCCAGAAGCCTTGACACAAACCTTTGTTGACAAGGTGATGGCGGACCCCCCCCCCCCCAGTCCCCCAACCTCATCACACTACTTCCCTCCCACCCCCTCCCGCACCCCTTGTCTTTTTTTAAGGTGATGGCGGACACCCCCCCCCCCCCCCATTATCTACCCCCCACCCTACCCCCCCCCCACCCCCCCCCCCCCCCCCCACCCCCCCCCCCCCCCCCACCCCCCCCCCCCCCCCCACCCCCCGTCCCTGACATCCGCCCCCCATCCTCATCCTATGCCTCCCCACCCCCACACCCCCAGCCCCCCCATTCTATACTGCACTCAACCACATCATCATCAACACACACACACACACACACACACACACACACACACACACACACACCCCACCCCCCCCCCCCCCCCCCCCCCACACACACACACTAAACTATGCCACTGGAATTTAAAAAAAGAAACAAAAAAACAGAAATGACATGGGGAGGGGGGGAAATGGAAAGACTGAGATTAAGAAAGGGGGTGGGGTGGGGAGGGTAGGGTGGGGGTGGAGTGAAGGGCAGGTGGGCATAGTGAGTAGAGTAGGGGGGAGGTGGAGGTGGGGATGGAGTGGATAGGGGTGGGAGTGTGTGTGGGGTGGGGAGGGTTAAACCCCTCCACCCACCCCCACTCCCTAAAAAACGGAAACCGGCCGAGGGTTAATTTCAACAGCACCGTTTGAACACCTATCATTATCGCTGTCCACTCATCTCCGCTTAGCTTTAGCTCCCCACCACCCACCCACCCCATCCCAACCCCCCACCCCAACCAGGAAAAAGTTAATCTTCATGCTACTACCCCGATGGATACAACAACAAAACCTCGTCAAGAAACTAACTCCGCTCCAACCCCCAAGTCAATCCCCACGTTCCTCCCTTCCGTCTCCTCTCCTCAACTTCACTGTTCCCCGTCTCCCACAGTCACTCTCTCACTCGTTCTCTGTCTCTCTCTGTGTCTTTCTCTCTCTCTCTCTCTCTCTCTCTCTCTCTCTCTCTCTCTCTCTCTCTCTCTCTCTCTCTCCTCTCTCTCTCTCTCTCTCTCTCTTTCTCTGCTGATGTTGATGCTCTGCCTACCATGTCGTTGCTATATTACTGTTAATCGTTGTTGTTATTTATGTTGGCGATTTCCCTGTGTCTCAATGTTCATTTATAGTATTAGTTATGTATTGCATGCTTAGAATCAAGGACAGAATGGAAGACTAGGCCCAGCCTAAATTCTTATCCTTGTAAAATAAAGTGTCTGAAGTCTCTCTCTCTCTCTCTCTCTCTCTCTCTCTCTCTCTGTGCTATCTCCATCTCTCTTAAAACCCTACTTCGCCGGCTACACATCTTACAAACGCAGGCAACCCAGCCCCCCAAGTCTCAGTGGAAAGGTGGGAATACAACGTTGCTAATTCTCACTCTTTCCTCATGGCAACACAGTCATACAACAAACAAACAACTACACGACAAGTGTAAAGCAACGCTATTTTCATTCACAGGAGACACAACAAAACTACTGGATACATTTCGGCGAACGCGCCTTTATCAACATAGACACCAAAACAACAACAGAAAACAGCAAAAATAGCAAAAGGAGGAAAAAGCAGGAAACAAAGAAAGAAAAAAATCAACAATAACAATAATAATAATAATAATAATAGTACATTTATATAGCGCTTTGCCTCAAACGAGCCCAAAGCGCTTTATAATCAATTACTCATCAACAAGATCAAAAAACAATATTTCCCCTCTACAGTCCAAATGCGTAAATACGACAGTGAAAAGCCAAGTGATAACAATTATCATTAGTAGAATAATCAACCGTGTTGGCTTCCTGTCGCAGACAGAATTGAGTATAAATTGAACACACTTTGCTATAAATCTATCCATAAGGCTGCTCCATCTTACCTCTGCGACAATATTTCCATCTATACGCCAGCTCGCACTTTACGTTCAGTTTCTGACCCTCTTTCTCTCCAGATCCCTAGGTATAAGCTTTCAACTGTTGGTCGGCGCTCTTTTGCTGTCTCAGGACCGACCTCCTGGAACAAGCTTCCTCACTCCCTCCGTCAGCGACCGACCCTCTCTGCTTTCAAAGCTAACCTCAAAACCCACCTGTTCCCCCGTCATTAAAGCTCCGCTCTCTCTCTCTCTCTTCTCTCTCTTGCCATTAGGTCTGTTTCTGCTATATTCCATTTATGTCATATGTGCGTGTTCGCTTTGTATTGCGTTTTTGTTTGAATGCGTTATGAATGCTAACGTGTGTGTGCGCTTTGATTTGATTTGTATCAAGATTCAGCGCCGTATAAATACTGTATGTTGTTGTTGTTGACATGGGGAAAGACTGAAAACTACCAACGCGTGTTTGGACCTTAACTCCAAAGGAACCGATACCCCCAAGACCCCCCCCCTCTCGGAGGCGGATAGGATAGGGTGGGTGGTGGGCTGGGAGGATAGGGTCTACCTTCTAGGAAAGCCGACGGCATTCTTTCTTTAATTGAAAACTATTCCCCGCCCGCGGTTATCTCCCTGGGGGGAATGACAACTAATTATTTACTGTGAAACGTATGCGACTGACTCGCGCTTTTCCACCCCTCCCACCCACCACCCACCTACACCCCTTCACTAATGCACTATCACGCCCTCCCTACTACCCCCCGCCCCCCTCTTCTCTCTGAAACAGTCAGCTGTTCTTCCAGTAGAGAGGGTGAACTAATGGAATTTAAAGGAGAGTTATAGTTAGATAACAGGGGGTAAACGAACATCATTCTGAAGTGAAACCAAAGTCCAAAATCTGTGAATGGGGAAAACTAGTAGGCGTGCAACGAAGGAAAAAGATTTGGAATCAGTCCGTCTTTTCATGGCTGTTCTCTCGTTGTTGGCCTAAACATAAACGCTAAGTAGTGTTGTTGTTGTTGTTGTTGTTGTTGTTGTTGGTATCAGGGACAACGATTTTCTGTTTGAAACGCCGTCTAAAAATTGAAAAGATGCAAAAATACACACACACACAAATAACCAAAAAAGGTGGGGGGAGGGGAGGGCTGTCAAATAGTAGGCCTACACATGCGTAAGCGTAGCAGTTGCATTCCATTTTTTTTTTTTTTTTTTTTTTTTTTTTTTTTTTTTTTCATTTTACATATATATATTTGAGAGAGTAGTACTTCTTGGGGTCGGTTGCATGTAACGTACACCCGAGTTCAGTACAGGTTTTTTGTTTTTTTTACGACCTTTTCCGACAAGTTTGGAGATGTTGTCTTCCGGGTGTTATCTCTCGCCTGGCGCCAAGCGTTTATTCAACTGTCAATCACAAGCCGGTGCCGTTAGTAACGTCTGTTAAGTCCTTTCGCGGTCATTTGTCCTCTCGCGGATACCATGATCCACTGTCTCCCATAACCATGCATCATTCTTGATCAGCATGTTACAACCTATTCAGATCCTGAATTTTGAACCGCCACTGCAAACCTCCGCCAAGGAAGACTTACAAAACCGACATTTCCTTCCTTCGTGTCCCGAGCTGTATCTCACGAACCGGTGGGTGGGTAGAATCGCTTCAAAGTTTGTGTGGTAATGTAACAACATGGCGAGTAATGAAATAAATGCTTGCAATAAATACAAAGATAGCAGAAACGTTGTCATTTTAGACTAGTGTGCACATAAGGACAAACAGTCCGCGAGAGGACTTAACAAGCGCGCACGCCTGCCGATCTCCTTCCACGTATACAGACGTCGAGATAAGTTAGGGACCAGTAACACAAAATAATAGGTTTTTATTATTGTTACTATTATTATTATTTCTATTATTTATTTTTATTATTATTATTATTATTATTATTATTATTATTAGTTAGTAGTAGTAGTAGTAGTAGTAGTAGTAGTAGTATTGTTGTTGTTGTTGTTGTTGCTGTTATTATTGTTTTTATTATTGTTATTATTATTATTATTATTATATTTCCCGGGAAGATTCGGAATGTTCCCAAGCAAGTAGCTGCATGCCGTAGAAAACGAGATAAATCAGTGGGGGGGGGGGGGGGGGGGAGGGGGGGGGGGGGGAGAGAGAGAGAGAGAGAGAGAGAGAGAGAGAGAGAGAGAGAGAGAGAGAGAGAGAGAGAGAGAGAGAGAGAGAGAGAGAGAGAGAGAGAGAGCCCTCAATATTTACAAGATCTTCTCCCTTCCTTAGTATCCGAGGAAAACCCCTACCATAGACGCCGACCATTAGATAGAATAGTACCACGATCCAAAACCGAACTACATAAAAATTCCTTTCTCCCTACCACTACAAACTTATGGAATAATCTTCCAGATACTATTAAAACAATTGATTCTATTAGTCAGTTCAAACGTTATTTATCTCTTACAGATGTCACAGTCCCCCCTTACTATTATGTAGGATCCAGACAGAATCAAGTTAACCATTGTAGACTACGTTTAGGAATGAGCAATATTAACGGTGACTTGTACAACAGACACTTATTAAATAACCCCAAATGTGCATGTGGCCACAATACGGAAGATGCTGAACATTATCTGATGCAGTGTAGACACTATGCTGCTGAAAGAATAAACACGATCTCAACACTTAACCCATGCATCACTAACACCTACACCCTACTCTTTGGCGATCAAAGTTTATCAGTGTCAGAAAACGAACAAATATTCAAAACCGTGCAGCAGTTTATAGAGCTAAGTAAAAGGCTATAAAATTCAAACCCCTGCTTCCTTTCCAGCTCTTGCATCCTTACCAGTTCATGTTCTCACCTAATATTTTAACTCAGTTAGTTTTGGTGTATCTCTGTTTTCATCTTGGCGTCATTTCATGTAATCCTAATGTCATCATCGTGTCCTATTTCGTTTTATTGCGACGTGGGGTTGGAGTTCTGGTCTGCAGAGTGGTGTGAGGTGGAACTCTCTCTCTCTCTCTCTCTCTCTCTCTCTCTCTCTCTCTCTCTCTCTCTCTCTCTCTCTCTCTCTCTCTCTCTTATCATTTTTTTGTCGATTTTGCTTCTTTTGTCTATTGCTATGTCCATTGTTCGTTTGGTTTGTTGTGACTTTCTTTTCAAAAATGTATTGCTTGTATTTCCTGGTAAAATTCCGCCAATCCTTACTGTGTAATTCGTTTTGAACTGAGCACGCCATAAGCTCTGCTTGTTGTTGCTTCAGTTATGTCATAGTTGTTGTTCATGTTGATTTGGAAAATAAAACATTTAAACCAGAAAGAGAGAGAGAGAGAGAGAGAGATTGGGAAAATTCGGAATGTTCCCGGGGAAAATCAGATTTCCCAATTTTCCCAGGAAGATTCCGAAATTTCCCAAACTCGGGAAATTTCCGATTTTTTCCCGGATTACAAAATTCCCCGTGACATATACATCTTGTCCTCACTGATCTGTGCTGATTCTATTTGCCTCAATAGGCTTCCACAAAATGTCTACAATATTAACCCCCCCCCCCCCCCCCCCACACCCACACACCCCGTCCCCCTGCAGCTCAAGATGTGTAAGGAGGAATCACATCACCAGTGGACCTTAACCTTTGTTGGTGTCTGTCTATTGCCGCCGCGCCGCGCCGCGCCACGTCGCGCCAAAACCGCGTCGCGTTTTGACGCGCCACTTTAACCGCTTTGCTACTGGCATCTACTTACTTACATGTCGTCTTCTTCTTCTTCTTCTTCTTCTTCCAGTTGGGGATGTTTATCCTGCCCCGCGCTCACCGGTCTTCATTCAGACCATTAATAGCGCACAGGATGCGTGCTGTGTGAATTCGTGTCATCCATCCCACGGCCTATTCGTGCCGAATAGTGGGACGGGCTTTAACGTGTGCGCAAGATCTTGTGCATGCGTTCGCACACGGGATCTCGGTTTTTTGAAAAGTCTCATCCGAAGGACTTTTTCCCCAACTGACGTCCGGTACCCATTTACACCTGGGTGGAGTGAGGAAAATAGGAGTAAAGTGCCTTTCCCAAGGACACACCACTGTGAACCGAGCTGGGTTCGAACCCGCGCAATCGCAACCTGACGGATTACGAGCTAGCGACTCGGACTTACCAACTGAGCCACAGCGGTAATGTTTTGACTGTGTATGAGAATCAAGCCTGGACGCGTAAAATATAGGGAACATGATGTTAAATTCGTTATGTCATAATAATTTAAGATGCTTGATATAAACTGAGGTGTTGCTGGCACCATTGTTGAGATGTTAGGATCCATCGTGTCCAGTTTTATCACGATTTGTAAAGCAGTTTATAGGCCGTTGAACATCTTGTTTGTGAAACACACTACACAAGTACACATACAGAGAGAGAGAGGGAAGAGACAGATAGACAGGCAGACAAACAAACAGACAGACAGACAGACAGGCAGAAAAACAAAGTTTCGAAAACGCACACGCTTGTGCTCCGTTAAGCGACGACTTTGTTGTTTATTTACTTTCTTGTTTTCCAACCAAAAATGCGCCATGGTTTGGCTGCACGTGCTCCAATCTTTCATTGACAAAATCAGAACATTTGAGCAAGATCGTATGAAGGGCTTTGGAAATATGAGACAAAAAGTAAAAGTATGGGTGGCAATTGCACCCACGGGGTATGGGGAGGGTTATTAATAGGATTTGTTCGGAAATAATTAAGGGGAGTAATTCCATGGTGTGTAGGGAGTTATCTTGCCTAATTCAATCGGTCAAACAGGGGAAGTTACTCTGCCATCAGGTCAATCCCCAGCCCTCGCTTCTTATGTTTGAGGAGACACACAGTAGAACGCAGTGCGTCATTCTGAAATTGATGTCATTTATATACGTCACAGTTTGCAAGTTCTATCACTGTCTTTGTAGCAACTGACCACCCCTTATTTGTCTGCAAAATGTTTGCAAGTCGCTGACTCGCATCCTGCGGTTTCAAGCTCCGGCGCCATTGTTGCATTACTGCTATGATATTTGACCGAGTAATGGAGGTAAACAACTCTACTCTTCCCTAGTTTTCTCTCTCTCCGAAAACCGTCTATTAAAAGGGTATTGTAAGCTTAGGTTTATAACTGGGAGTCAAAACGTCTACCTGGGCCTGTATTCACGTTGAGATAGCATGAGACTTAGCATCCTGCGGTTTCAAGCTCCGGCGCCATTGTTGCATTACTGCTATGATATTTGACCGAGTAATGGAGGTAAACAACTCTACTCTTCCCTAGTTTTCTCTCTCTCCGAAAACCGTCTATTAAAAGGGTATTGTAAGCTTAGGTTTATAACTGGGAGTCAAAACGTCTACCTGGGCCTGTATTCACGTTGAGATAGCATGAGACTTAGCATCCTGCGGTTTCAAGCTCCGGCGCCATTGTTGCATTACTGCTATGATATTTGACCGAGTAATGGAGGTAAACAACTCTACTCTTCCCTAGTTTTCTCTCTCTCCGAAAACCGTCTATTAAAAGGGTATTGTAAGCTTAGGTTTATAACTGGGAGTCAAAACGTCTACCTGGGCCTGTATTCACGTTGAGATAGCATGAGACTTAGCATCATGCTAACTTAGAAGCTCTTCCAAAAGTCCTATTAAATCCTATAGGACATTGGAAGAGCTTCTAAGTTAGCATCATGCTAAGTCTCATGCTATCTCAACGTGAATACAGGCCCAGGTCACAAGCCACATACACACAACGAAAGCAATAAATAAACGAGTCGTTAGAGTGCGGCAACAGATCATCCGCTTTAACAGTTACTGGAGAGGCACGTCAGCTTCAAGGATAACGTACCACCGTACAACATTTGAAGTGATTCTGCACAGTGTGCAAGGACAGAGTGGAAGAATAGGCATCGCCTAACATCTTTGTCCTTGTTAAATATGCGTGTGTGCGTAGTTTTGTACTATTTTATTCTATTGTATGTGTTTTACTTACTTTATTGTAATGTTTTTATGTACAGGTGCATATTATTGTATTGAATAATCGTGGGTTATGTTCTGCATGTCCTGTAAAGCTCTATGTGTTGGATGTTTAATTATTATGTTCTGTATACGTGTTTATGCCGTGCCACAAATCAATTTCTCACGTTTGAGATAATAATAATAATAATAATAATAATAATAACAGTACATTTATATAGCGCTTTACCTCAGATGAGCCCAAAGCGCTTTACAATCAATTATTCATCAACAGATAACAAAAAACAAGATTCAAGAGTGACACCAACCACCAACAGCGCATATGCAAAGCAACTCTCTCTCTCTCTCTCTCTTTAACACACACGCACGCACGCACACACGCACACACACACACACACACGCGCGCGCGCGCACACACACACACGCACACACACACACGCACACGCACGCACGCACACGCACGCACACGCACGCACACACACGCACACGCACGCACACACACACACACACCCACACACACACACACACACACACACACACACACACACACACATAAACACACAATTATTGACGCCAACTCATTCATACCCCATTCGGTAAGCCACAGCAACTGAGCCGCATGGACTGACCACATACACCAACACACATACACAAACACCCTCACACACAACGTACGCACGCAGACAGACACACAGACACGCACACAAACACACACACACATGCGTTCACACACAACCCACAAATCCAAAATACACACAAGCACACATTCATGCTCACACACACACACACACACACACACACACACACACACACACACACACACACACACACACACACACACACACACACACACACACACACACACACACACACACACACACACACACACACACACACACACACACACACACACACGCACACACACACACACACGCACCACAAAACACAGCACAAACCTCTTAAATCAATCTTCCCTCACGTGCACACAACGATAGACAACTGATCAAATATTTAGGGCGCAGCAGGAAAAAGATGGGTTTTAAGAGAGGTTTTGAATGAGGAGACTGAGTTGGACTGTCGGAGAAGAGAAGGCAGAGAATTCAACAGAGATGGTGCTTGACAAGAAAAAGAACGTTGGCCAGCAGATTTGAGACGGATGGAGGGAATGGAAAGGAGACGAGAATCAGAAGACGAACGTAGTTGGCGAGCTGGGACATAGAGATGAAGAAGATCATAGAGATACAGGGGAGCTTGATCATTCAGTGACTTGAAAGCAAGGAGGAGAATTTTGTAGTCAATACGTGATTGAACTGGGAGCCAATGTAGGGAACGAAGAACCGGAGTGATGTGATCGTACCTAGGGGAGCGAGAAATGAGACGAGCAGCATTATTCTGGACCCGTTGGAGCTTAGAGATGAGAATTGATGGACAGCCAGCAAGAAGTGAGTTACAGTAGTCAAGGCGAGACAGGACAAAAGCACATACTAGAGTCTTCAGGGCATCCTGAGAGAGGAAACGGCGGATGGAACTAATTCTTCGAAGTTCTAGATAGCAAGCCTTGCAAACAT
>CM065684.1:4563214-4565714 GCA_017654935.2 Phymorhynchus buccinoides
TATCTTACCCATTATGGCCATATGGCCTGGGAACGCAGAAGAAGAAGAAGAAGAAGAAGAAGAAGAAGAAGAAGAATAAGAAGAAATCTAACAGGATGAAAAAAGAAAGAAAAACAACCCCGTGCAAAGAACTCTGAACAAGCGAACTACAAATAAAGTTTATTCCGAACAAATTCGTTCGTAGTTCTTGTCTTTTAAAACTTCTTATAATTTATTTGTTTTTCTCTTGAAGGAAATGAACACGTTATCAAACGCGTTGCCATTTTCTGCATCACACGTTTCAGTTCCGGTGTGCATTTGTAAACTAGTTGAAATACCTTTGTTGGAGTACTTGTTAATATGAGTTATATATTGTTCTCCCCTTCCCTCTCCCCCCTTCAAATAAACCATTTGCATTTGCTTTCGCATTCGATGTTACTTTCGTATTCACATTCGCATTCTTTCTTTGTCTCTCTGTCTCTCTATCTCTGTCTGTCCATCTGTCTGTCTGTCTGTCTCTGTCTCCTTGTCAAATAAAGTTTTGCAGTGTCCAGTGTCTCTCTCTCTCTCTCTCTCTCTCTCTCTCTCTCTCTCTCTCTCTCTCTCTGTGTCTCTCCGTCTCTCTCTCTCTCTCTCTCTCTCTCTCTCTCTCTCTCTCTCTCTCCCTCTCTCTCTCTCTCTGTGTCTCTCTCTGCTTCTCTGTCTGTCTCTCTCTCTCTCTCTCTCTCTCTCTCTCTCTCTCTCTCTCTCTCTCTCTCTCTCTCTCTTTTCTCTTCTTCTTCTTCCTCTCTCTCTCTCTCTCTCTCTCTTTCTCCCTCTCTCTCTCCTCTCTCTCTCTCTCTCTCTCTCTCTCTCTCTCTCTCTCTCTCTCTCTCTCTCTCTCTCTCTCTCTCTCCCCCCCCTCTCTCCATCATCTCTGTCTACAAGGCAATGTTTGCCCGTCTTTTAGCGAAACAAAAACTCCCACAAAATGCTCTTCATAAAAACACCTCTTTCTTTCTCTTTTAATTCGTTACATTTATACGAACACCCGAAAGATCAAAATTTAATTGCCTTTACCCGTAAGTGCTAGTTACCAATCATTTTTTCTTCTTCTTCTTTTTTTGTGTGGCTTCCGCGGCACAATGTTTTCCCCCTCTTGGACTATTACGGACGATTACGCAAATATTCTGACAATGTTCTTATATCGCCAACAAGAAAACACAAAATGTCACTTACAAAAATAATACTCGTATGAGATTGAACCCTTCCCCCATCCAACCTCTCGTTAAAGACCCATATCTTCAGAACCACAGGGGAAAACCAACAACAACCAAAGGATCGTGTGGACGATCTTTGCAAATGTCCACCAAAAAAAGCGACATTTCTAGAAAAGGTTACAAATAATGTGCCGTAGAAGACTGGCGTCCGAAGTATGGTCGTTATGGACTGTTAAAGGGCCACCCTGACGGATGAAGTTTTGTAAGATTAGAAACACGTCCAGATCACCAGGAAAACACCCTTTACACAGATCGCAACACTCACTTTGCTCTGGTTTCCTAGAAATCAAACCGTCAAATCGGCGATTTATCCTTGGCGGAGGTGCTGGAAGTCAAATTATTTCACTGAAAGAGAAGGCGTGTGACGTCTCTTTTGTAATGGCGACCAAATTGTTTCCACGATGTTTTCGCAATACAAACCTTTTTATTTGTCTTTTATGCAGTTTATCTAAAGGAGTTTCGCTCACAACAAAAGAAACAGCTCCAATTTGTTTTTACTGCACTACAAAAAAAAAGAAAACGCTTCAACCACAATGAGTGACCTTCACCCACCCCATCCAAAATGGCTACTCTCTCCGGCATCTCCGCCAAGGAGGAATCGCCGTTTTGACGGTTTAATATTTTAGGAAACCGAAGCAAAGTGAGTGTTCCGATCCTTGAAAAGGCTGTCTTTCTGGTGATTTCGACGTGTTTCTTGCACAAACTCATCCGTCAGGGTGCACCTTTAAAGGAAGCCATAGATCCAGAGATTACTGGCTGATGCTCTGTGTCATACTGTCGTCTGCCTGCAGCCTACGATGCCAGAAAAAAAAGAGTCTGGCATTTGAAGGGTATCGGTGACGCTAGGTGGATGGCGTTCAGTATGGAAGCTTGGTTTGATTGTATTGGCCACTGCAACGACGAACCTTTTGCAATCGTGAATGCCCTAGCCCTAAATAACCCTAGTTGCAGTGGCCAACAGCAGGACTTTACAAACGCGTTTCTTACTGATTTGAAAACGCGCCCTCCTTATCAGACCAAAAAACCCAAATAGATATAGACTAGAACACCAAGGCTACATCAAAATGTGGTTATGCTCTGCGTAGTTATGCGGGAATTTTCTTTAGCCGCAACAAGCTCGTAGCATAACATCATCAGTCTCAAAAAAAAAAATCCTCCGAAGTCGGAGTGTGGCAGACCCACGAGGCGCCGGGGGTAATCAAAAAACGGTCAAAACACGCAATGTTCTCATCCCTAGCTGGTGCATTTGTACCATAGTGTTC
>CM065684.1:4573214-4575714 GCA_017654935.2 Phymorhynchus buccinoides
TCATCTCTCTCTCTCTCTCTCTCTCTCTCTCTCTCCTCTCTCTCTCTCTCTCTCTCTCAAATAGCATGTACCTTGCTGATGACATTAAATCATTCATGTGTGATTCATTTGTCATCTCTCTCTCTCTCTCTCTCTCTCTCTCTCTCTCTCTCTCTCTCTCTCTCTCTCTCTCTCTCTCTCTCTCTCTCTCTCTCTCTCTCAAATAGCATGTACCTTGCTGATGACATTAAATCATTCATGTGTCATTCATTTGTCATCTCTCTCTCTCTCTCTCTCTCTCTCTCTCTCTCTCTCTCTCTCTCTCTCTCTCTCTCTCTCTCTCTCTCTCTCTCTCAAATAGCATGTACCTTGCTGATGACATTAAATCATTCATTTGTCATTCATTTGTCCTCTCTCTCTCTCTCTCTCTCTCTCTCTCTCTCTCTCTCTCTCTCTCTCTCTCTCTCTCTCTCTCTCTCTCTCTCTCTCTCTCTCTCTCTCTCTCTCCCCCTCAAGTGCTGGTAGTACAGTATAGGACGTGGGTGACCGAGTCCTCCCTCCACCTGTGCACACAGGCCTGTCTCTAGTCATGAGTGCGGCTAAGACAACTCATCCGGGAATTTCCAAAATGCAAATTAGTCTAAAACACCGATCCGATTGGCAGTTGAGACTAATATTTGCATTTTTCGATCCCGAATTAGTTGCCTTAAGGAGCCGCATTCACGACTTCAGGCCCCGATCGCTTCCGCCTCTTGAGTAGAGAGAGAGAGAGAGAGTGGCCCAAAGTACACAGTCAAGAGGTCGAAGCCTCCGTTATATTCAGAATAACATTTAATTATTGTTCCGTACCGCGGGAGGTAAGACAAAATTAATGATGCGGGAGACGACGCAATGATGCGAACAATATAGGCATTGAACGCAGAACTGGGGGGGAGGGGAGGTGGGGGGGTGGGGGGGGGGTTGGGGTGGTGGAGTGCATGGACGAGAGGTTATGAATTCATTCAGGGAAGTGTGTGCGTGTGGGTGGGGGATGGGGTAGGTGGGCGGTGGGGGGTGGGGTAGCAGGTAGTGAGGGGAGAGATGAGGATGGTATTATTTCTTTCTTCTTCTGTCTTCTTTTTTTTTTTCTTCTACTTCTTCCTCGTCCTCTTCTCTTCTTCTTCTTCTTCTCCTTCTTTCTTCTTCTTCTTTTTCTTCTTCTTCCTATTCCTCTTCTTCCTATTCCTCTTCGTCTTCCTCTTCATTTTCTTCTTCTTCTTCTTCTTCTTCTGCTTCGTCTTCGCCTTCCGCCGTCTTCCTCTTTCTCTTCTTCTTCCTCTTCCTCCTCTTCCTCTTCTACATCTTCTTCTAGAATGTGCCTATTTCTTTACTCAAATCAATCAATCAATCAGTAACTCAATCAATCAATCACTTTAATTCTTCTTCTGTTTCTTCTTTGATCGCTCAGTTTCCTGTCGTAAATTATGAGCGCAGATGCGTCATGCGTCTTCGGCAGGAGAACATTTAAAATGTGTGTTTCTCAGTAGAACAAAGGCAGGAGAATGGACCAATAAGGCAGAACAGATAGTTAGATGAGGGTAAGCAAAGGGGAAAAGGCAGAGAGAGAGAGAGAGAGAGAGAGAGAGAGAGAGAGAGAGAGAGAGAGAGAGAGAGAGAGAGAGAGGTCGGAAGTTTACTGAATATAAGGCCAACAGCCCCTTTCAGGGGGGGGGGGGGACAAACACTTAATACATTCATAATTGTATGAAAGAAAAAGAAACAAAAGAACAAAACCAAAAAACATACATATGCATAATACATAAACAATAAACAAGCATGCGTAACTAAAACATCAGGTTCACAAAATATTGGATAGAAAGTCAACACATTATACACGATAAATGTTGGCCTAAGTATTATCCAACAACAACATACTAGACTTACATACACATGTTTAGATCATCAATACACGATTGTCGTAACTTGAAGGCACAGACAAGAAATGTAGCCAAATTTACTATTTCTGCTCTGGATTCACTCCTCAAAACGTTAATAAGTCTTATGTTTAAATCATCATCTTCATCTACACAAAAATTAAACTGGTTTCTGATCTGACTGTACAAAGGGCATTTGAGCATAAAGTGACTTTCGTTCTCTTGTGTATTTAAGCAGACTGGGCATGCTGTGTTAGCTGAAGTTGGTGCAAAGCGATGTTTATGTACATTTAAAGGAGACACACCCATTCTAAACTGAGCCAATATATTTATGTATCCCTCAACATAACGTACACTGATATATTTATCTCTCAAAAACACATGTTTTAATTTACCATACATAGACAGCCTTGAGCTACTGTCTAAATGGTTACGCCACCGATGACAAAAAATACTAAATAACCTTTCCTTCAATACTTTTATAAAATTATATTCATCCCCACATCCCAAAACCCAAACCTCTTCAAAACCATTTTCACACAATAATTTCTTTATCTGAGAAGCCCAGGTTACATTTCCATTTCGATGTAACGAAAGTAACATATTGT
>CM065684.1:4580714-4583214 GCA_017654935.2 Phymorhynchus buccinoides
TTCTTGAGAGATCGGACGATTCATAAACTCGTCGTCACTATCTGTTAAAATTACGTTAGGGTCATCTGTTATCTCCTTATCTAATAAAGCCTTAAAGTGTTGGAACCAGTTATCTACAGTAATAGTATTTCTAGGCTGTTGCTTCTTTAAAGAAAGTTTACCCATACTCCTCCAGAACTCTTTTTGATTATTTATAGATGATAGTATTGCGTCTAGAATATTCTTATTAAATTGCCTTTTCTTCATTTCCAAAAACCTCTTATATTCACGTCTACCTTTAGTATATGCATCTTCAAGCTGCTTCACTTCAACACTCTTTACTTTGTTTCCATCTTCCTTTTTATTTAAATCCTTATCTTTCTTTTTGTTTTTGATTGCCGTACGCAAAACTCTAAGTAACCTACGCACATTTCTTCTATTATCACGGCATTCGTTATCAAACCAACTTTCCTGCTGCTTGCTGTTATTTATTATAATTGTCTTTTTCATGCAGGTGGCACACTCTTTAATGCAATCATTAAATCTGTCCAGTGCCTCGTCAATGTTTACATCAATAAGATCAATGGCACTTTGTATTATATTAAGAGTGTCTATATCTGCTAAATTATTGTGAAAAATATGGCTATTATCCTCGCTCCACACAATTTTTTCTATTGTATTTACAACTTTACTGTCTCTAGTTTTACTCAGAGTATCATTGGAAAATGAAACACAAAATTCTAAAGGGAAATGGTCAGACTCGAATCTATCTGCAACATGTAATGCACATTTTTCATATACAAGATTAAACAAGTCATTTGACATAAGAAAATAGTCATTCACGCTGCTCCCGCTCTCACTTACATATGTATAGCAACCTAACTGGTCGCCTTTACATATTCCATTTAATATAATCAAATCCAAAACACAACACAAGTTTAATAAAGACTTTCCATAAGTGTTAAGACATGTATCTTGAGAGTGACGCATATAATTTATAGGTTCACTTATAATTTGAGATTCGTTATCGTCGTCTATGGGTCTTGTTGGAGAAAAGGTACTCATTCTGCTGTTTAAATCCCCACAAATTATTACATGCACATCTTCTAATAACAATAATAAATCAGTCAAACAGTCTTCTAACATAGTTACCCCTTGATCATAGTCAAAATGTGCATAAAAGGGGGATCCCTCTGGCGGAATATATACACACACATATAGAATATCTTTCTCACCCCCAAGTGCACGTTTATTGATCAGAAATGCACATATGTTTCCATATTTAACATCCAAAGCCCGAACAAAGGGAGTAAACTTGCTCTTAACTAAACATAATATACCACCCAATCTTCTCCCTTGTTTTGTAAATTTCACAGCGGATTTATAGTACACATCAAACCCAGCAAACATGTCAGCATTGCACTCGTCTTCAAACGTCTCCACAAGACAAATAAAGTCAAAAGACAAAACATATGTTAGAAAATCACTAAATATAAACTTGGAACGTAAACCATTCACATTTCATGAAAGAAAAGAAAAAGAGTTTTGATTTACATTATTAATAAGTTCATCATCAGACGAAGCAACATCATTTACAGTCATGAAAACATCATTATTTGTTTCATTTAATACAGGCAACGTTCTGTTTCCCCCCTGAGCGTTTGTTATTGTATCAAGAGAAGCGTCGACGCCACCTAATTCACCGTCTGCCACTGACCCAACCTGACAAACCGGTTTTTGACGCACAGATTCACGTGCATCGCTCGGGGTCACTATCGTGTTGTGAAAGTTAGAGGGGGGAGGGACAGGTGTCAACCTTTCATTTGTAGCCACATCAAAATGTACCCCAGTAAATTTGGTATCACTGCCGGGCGGGCCAACTTCCTATCTTAACTCTCTCAGGGAGTCATGAGCATCGATGCCGTATTTCTTGCCATCGATAAACAGGTGATCGTATACCATACGCACCAGCTTACCGTCGGTTCTTGCCTTCTTCATGTGAGGATTTAACTTTCGCCTGATCTCACGCACCGCCCAGGAGAAATCTTCACCTACAAATATGTTTGTACCTTTCAATTTCTGTTTGGATTTCAACATTTTCATTTTTTGTTTGTAAAAGGTACAGCATGCAATGATAGGTGAGTCTGGCTTTGAACTTAGACGATGCACACGATCAAACTGGACTGCTTCTGTCATATCAAGCTTGTCTTTGATAACGTCATGAAGCAAACCCTCACAGTCCTCGTTAGTTTCCCCCTCTCTTTTCCCGATCCCATAGACAATCATGTTATTTCTTCAAGATCTATTTTCCATATCATCACACCGTTTTGCCAGGTCACTCACCTTTGCAGTTAAGTCATTGTTCTTTTGCTGAAGAATGTCATTTTGGCTCCGAAGCTCTTTCACCTCATCTTTCACACCAACTATCAGTTCATGCAAGGAGTCCTGCTTTTCCTGCAGTTGCCTAACTTCCTCTCTGACGCTGTCCAGTTTGGAGTTCACGGAGGCCTCAATGTCCAGC
>CM065684.1:4590714-4593214 GCA_017654935.2 Phymorhynchus buccinoides
TGTGTGTGTGTGTGTATGTGTGTGTGTGTGTGCGTGCTTGCGTGCGTGCGCATGCATGTATGTGTGTGTGCACATGTGAGCGCGTGTGTGTTCTTGTGTGCATAATTATATTTGTGTGCTTGCAGGTATTACATTGGTGAGAAAGAGGGGGTATGAGGCTTGGGTGGGTTTTCATTAAAGGAGGGTGGATTCATTGAATACCTACATCACATTTAGGGTGGTATCGTATTCTTAAATTAAGACTTAAAATTTATCAACCAAGAAAATGAATGGTTCCAGCTAAGAAATAGTATAAGTGCATGCCTTTGTGTGACGAGGTAATGGGTTAAAAGGCTAAGTCCCTAGGGAAGACTTTAGAAAATTTGCCTTTAGCCCACTTCTCTAGGGTATGGGAGATGACCAACTTTCCCGGCCCCTTTTCATCTAATAAATTTATATTTGTGCCCGGGTTCTGGCTCGTATGGTTGTAAGAAATACAAGTGGTTGAATTGCTCTAAATGGCAGACAGAGAGAAGTAGGGTTTTACATGAAATTACAAGACTCCCACTCTCATCAGTCTGACCAACGGGTTCAGGATTATTTGACACTTGTATTTTATTTACTCCCAAAATCTGCATGAGATTATGCAACAATAATAATAAAGCAGCTCAATGGCGCCAAAACAAAATGTGAATGAAAAAACAATGGAATCCGAAAGGATTTACAAGACTTTTGTCTTTCTAGAAGGTTAGCCCCAAGCAGGAAGGGTTACTAATTCTCTTCATTGTCCGGAGGAAAGTTCAAATGATTGGCGCAGTCCGGGGGACTTAGCTGTTGTCAGGTTCCTCCGTAGTGATCGGCGAGTGCTGGGTTGGCTGGGCTTGCTCATCAGGTGAGAGTAGCTCCCAGTCGTTCCGGTTACGGCTTCGCGGGATGGCACGGTTCAGGCGTGGTCTCCTCGCGGATTCTGGGTGCGGGTCGTCTTGGCGGCGGTCCCGTCTTGGTGCTTGGTGGAGTCCGGGATAATCGTCCGGCCCACGATGCCCTGCTGATAATCACAGGAGAAGGTGGATGTAGATCTCTATGGCTTAGAGACAAGGGGCTTCAGTCGGCAGGGCATTAGTGAATCCCAACCGGCTAGAAGGCTTCCCTTGTACAATAGCACTAGTGAATAAATAAACTGAATTTCAGTTAACAAACTGAGATCAGTAAAACATAAAAGGTGATCAATCCAACATCACTCTCCATCCAACACCTGGAAAGGAATGGTATCATAAAGTGCAAGATTGCGGCCCATAGGTTTCCTACTAAAAATAGACAAATGGGTTAGTAGGCATAAACTCCGGTTCTGGTACCAAAAGTGTTCAAGTCAAAAACACACACACACAAATAATCAGTGCACATAAATAGAATAGAATGTTTACCACTTCTTTTCTATAACATATCTATCTACTCCTTATTCATCATTGAACATAGGATCTAGATCAAAACTAGGGTCAAACAAACCAGATCTCAATCACCTGCCATCAATAATACTTACTAGTGGGCTTAGTATGACTGGTTGTGAGTGTTGCTCTAGCTACGTTTCAGCGTCTTGTGTGAAAACTTTTTCTCACCACTCCAATTATAGCCTTCACTTTCAAACAATGAAAGACTGTCATTGGTTTATAGCAGTCCACACGTCACAAGATGATGTTCAAAATGTACAGAACAATCACGCGCCGATTACAGCATTATCACATGCCGGACATTCCTAACCTTGCTCATGATAGGAAAGGCAAAACCGTCTTCAAAGGGAATTGACCGTGGTTGTCACTTTCTCATGGTGAGGAGGGTAGATAAGAGGGGGGGGGTGAAGGGAGATAACCTCGGTAGGGGTTACATGCCGACCGGGGAGACAAATCGAACTTCAAACAGACAACGGCCTTAATCGGCGTTCTCTTAGATGGTGGATGGCAATTAACGTGGCGGTTGGTCGAGAAATGAAAAGGAGAGAGGGTGAGAAGGGGGGGGGGGGAGAGAAGGGGGGGGGGGTGTAGATAAGAAATAAAGAAAGCGGGTCGCGCGGGACACTTACGTCACACTTTGTACATCGATGTCTCGGCAAATATGTAGATTTACACCCTCCTGCTCTATTTCTTGGTTCTTTCCGTGGTTAGGGATAGGGTTAGGGTTAGGGTTAGGGATAGGGTTAGGGCTAGATGGTCTTTTCTTTTGCCACAAGCATCTGGTTTTTTTGTCAAAATCATCTATTTTTTGGGAGCATTAAATCGCTACCTTAAATTAATGGCCTCACCAAATGAAAAGTGTGATGTACAAATTGCAATCCAAAGGCCATCCCCCCAGAAATATATCTTACCCTTCACCCACAACACAATCATGTAAACTTTGTTTGGGCACAAACATCCATAATTATAATGAAATAAAAAATAATAATAAACAGCGTTTATTGGCAAACCGTGTGAAGCGAAATATACTAAGAATATTTCCTTCCCAAAATAAGTGAAACATCAGATAAACG
>CM065684.1:4603214-4608214 GCA_017654935.2 Phymorhynchus buccinoides
TGCGTTCTACATGCTGTGTCTCCTCAAACACACGAAACGATGGCTGGGGATTTACCTGACGGTAGAGTAACTTTCCCCTGTTTGATCGATTGAATTAGGCGAGATCACTCCCACACACCATGAAATGACTCCCCTTAATTATTTCCGAGCAATTTCTATAAATGCGAGTGTCTGTGCATTATCTTTCTGTCTATCTGTCTGTCTGCTTAAACAATAAAAGCATGTTCTACTTCACATTGCCTAAATTAAAGAACCGATCTAATCAATAAATCAAACTTGGAAGAATTGTGATTTCAGTCAGTAAACAGCTTTGAACTCTCCCCTGGTAATACTGTGTAAGAAGCAGAGATAACTCCTGCATGACTCTACCTCGCACACACTACCAAACTCTCTCTCTCTCTCTCTCTCTCTCTCTCTCTGTCTGTCTGTCTGTCTGTCTGTCTGTCTGTCTGTCTGTCTGTCTGTCTGTCTGTCTGTCTGTCTGTCTGTCTGTCTGTCTCTCTCTCTCTCTCTCTCTCTCTCTCTCTCTCTCTCTCTCTCTCTCTCTCTCTCTCTCTCTCTCTCTCTCTCTCTCTCTCTCTCTCTCTCTCTCTCTCTCTCTCTCTCTCTCTGGTTGTGTGTGTGTGTGTATGTGTGTGCGTTTGTTGTGTTTTTGTTTTAAATTAAATATCACACATCTTGAAATAATGTTGTTTCTAAATTCAAGTATATTCGATAGGGGGACGAAAATAAAATGGGGAATGGGGTCATGACAAGGGAATGACCGCGTTAAAATATGGATTTGGGTAGCTAAAACACATAGGGATAAAAATCAATAAAAGTCAGTATAAAAGTTGTTTGTTGTGCATGCTCGTCAATTCGGTTAGGGTTAGGGTTAGTATTCCAAAAAGAGAATTAGCTGAAAATGTTCCTAAAATACAGCTTTATGTATGGTAAGAAAGGCAAAAACGGAAAAATACATGGCATGAATGATTTGTGAGGTTTTTTTTTTAATAATTCAAAATCGTTACGATGCGAATTAGTTAAGTTTCAAATATTGATTGGTTTTTTTTTTATAAAGCCTTTGGTTTTGTGGAATGGAAGCTACAAGTTTTACTCTTTACTCTGTCTCCCTCGTTGTAGGTGCTAACCGTGGTATCTCTTTTTCGCACTGTTCTGTTTTGTCTTCTGAGTGCTATTATTTTATTTTTATTTTTATTGTTGTTGATACGTTCGTGTTGAAAGAGGCAGAGAAACAAAACAGAGAGTAAGATAACCGGGTGAGAGGGAGGGAGGGAGGGGTGAGATAAAGAACAAGAAAGGGGGGGGGGGGGCGTTGAAGGAGGGAGAACGTGAACAATGCTAGAGATCTACAGATGCTATATAATCTCCACATTGTTTTGGTGTGTTTTTCTTCGTCTTACCCCTAAATTATTTTGCTTTAAAATAACGTCTGACCACAACTCCCTATCCTTTGCTTTCTCCCCTCCCTATCTCATCCACACCCCACCCCACCCCTCTTTACCCCACCACCCCTTCCTTCCCAGCAAATCTCATCTCAGTTTTCACACAGACACTAGACTGTTGGAAAACAATAACTCTTTTGATATCCCGTCTCCTCTTCCACTTCACTAACACACACAAGGATCACTGTCTCTTTTGGTCCGTTATGGCGACTCCCTCCCTCCCTCCCTCCCTCCGTCTTTGTTTTCTTCTTTCTTCCTCTCCTTCACCCTTCACCCTCGTCTCTTACATGTCGTATCATCTTCTTCTTCTTCTTCTTCTTCTTCTGCTTCTTCTTCTTCTTCCTAAATCTTTACCCATTAAAAGTTCAATCAATCAATCAATCAATCAATCAATCAATCTTCTTCTTCCTCTTCTTCTTCTTCTTCTTCTTCTTCCTCTTCTTCTTCTTCTTCTTCTTCTTCTTCTTAAATCTTTACCCATTAAAAAGTTCAATTAATCAATCAATCAATCAATCTTCTTTTTCTCCTTCTTCTTCTTCTTCTTCTTCTTCTTCTCCTCTTCCGCCTCCTCCTCCTCCTCCTTCTCCTCCTCCTCCTTCTTCTTCTTCTGTCTCTCTTCTTCTTCTTCTTCCTCGCCAGCCCGAGAGACAGAGACTGATGGTCAGACATAGATGCTGATGTATCACTCCGAGCCATTGTCTTCCATAGTCTTCCACGCGTGAACTCACAACGAACCGCGACATTAGTTCTGTTCGAGTTCGAACCGAGGTAGTCCACGTTAAAACCGACGGGGAAACGACCATCTCGACTAATCTATATTTCACTGGAAAGAAAGACAAGAAGCTCGTAAAATAGTCAACGGGCTTCCAACATGTACCTGGACTTTCGTGTTATTAGTAGAAGAGCTACTTAGTTCGAACCATCAGCCTAAACCCGATAATAATAATAAACCTTGGACACGAAACAGATCGTCGTCTTTGTAGAACAGCTGAGTGAAAACATCAGAGGAGACAAAGAAGAGGCGAGAGATATTGGACATAAGGAAGAGTTAATGCGAAGGCAAAAGGGTGGGGACAGATATAGGGTAGGGTTGTTTGGTAGACAAAACCTCAGCTTTAACCTTGAAAGGACGAGCTAAGATAACATTATGTGGACACTAGAAACCGAGACCACTCTCCTTGCTTCTTCGTCGTACCACCACCACTCGGCAACCCTATCATAAATTTTAATCATAAGCAATCCCTCTTGTTGCGGGAGAGTTTTAGATCAGGTCTTAGACAGGGAAAACAAAAGGAGGAGGAGGAGGAGGAGGAGGAGAGAAAGGAAAAGAAGCAGGGCGAGAGAGGGATAGAAGGAACGTAAGCCACCGTTAAAGCCACAGACTCGTTTCCAGACAAAAAACCCAAGCCAAATCCGATTTTCTCAACCATTCTTGCTGGGCGGGGCTCGCACTCTTCACGTTCCTTTGTTCTAAAAAAGAGAGCCCCCAAATAAAAGCTCTACTCATGAAACAAAGCCCCATTAGAAGAAAAACACTATGGCGAGGATGAACCCTGGATAGGGTCCAGTAATCGTTCGGCGACAATGAAGGAGAGTTGCGGGGCTGGATATAGGGTGTGGGGAGGATAAGGCAGGGGAGAGGGGAGGGAGGAGACATTGAGGGGAGATTGGAGTCAAACGGAGGTTGAAGGAGAAACGGTGACATTTAAAAAACCCAAATGCCTTGTGGGATAGGCCTTACCCATAATCACCGCGGGAACCCACTTCCGATACATGTAGAATGTTCGAAAAGGTTCGACTAATATAGAAGATTTTGGGTTTGTCCAGTGATGTGCTGGTCTTGGGCTGCTCTTGTGTTGGTAGGGGTGCGGCGCGGAGCGGGCGGAGTAGCGACTCTCAAAAACAGCGACAATCACAAAATGAGCTACCTCCAAATAGCGACTGTCATATTAACAGTGACCGTCAAAACAGCGACCGTCAAAACAGCGACAATCAGAAGAGCGACCTCAAGGTAGCGACTCAATCATATTAGCAGCGACCGTCAACACAGCGACAGAAAAAATAGCGACTGTTTTGAAACAGCGACTCTCAAAAACAGCGACAATCAAAAGAGCGAAAACGAACGAAACGAAAACGAAATTTTATTTAACCAGGGAACATGAGATAAGCAATGACAGCTTTTTTCCCACCCAGCCCTGGGGAAATAAAAATAAATAACATGTATCAAAGAAAACTTCAAACAACAAAAACTAAGTAACGCACGCAGAAACAATCAACCTCAGAGACTGTCATAACAGCGACCGTGAACACAGCGACTGTGTAATTGAAACAGCGACTGTCATAACAGCGACTGTATAATTGAAACAGCGACTGTCAAAAACAGCGACTGTATAATTGAAACAGCGACTGTCATAAACAGCGACTGTATAATTGAAACAGCGACTGTATAACAGCGACCGTGAACACAGCGACTGAAACAGCGACTGTATAATTGAAACAGCGACTGTCATAAACAGCGACTGTATAATTGAAACAGCGACTGTCATAAACAGCGACTGTATAATTGAAACAGCGACTGTCATAAACAGCGACTGTATAATTGAAACAGCGACTGTCATAAACAGCGACTGTATAATTGAAACAGCGACTGTATAATTGAAACAGCGACTGTATAATTGAAACAGCGACTGTATAATTGAAACAGCGACTGTCATCAACAGCGACTGTATAATTGAAACAGCGACTGTATAATTGAAACAGCGACTGTCATAAACAGCGACTGTATAATTGAAACAGCGACTGTATAATTGAAACAGCGACTGTCAAAAACAGCGACTGTATAATTGAAACAGCGACTGTCAAAAACAGCGGTTCGGGAGAAGAAAAAAAAAATTTGTACTTCGTTTTTTTCATAATCTAAATACTGAACCTATTTTAGCAAAAATGGGACCATGTGTCCTTCATCAGTTCATGTCTCCAAAATGGGCAGGTGGAGTTAGCGAGTCTCTGGGTCTGATCAGCACGTTCGGTCGTTCCTTTCTTATTATTAATAATATAATAATAGTGAATCATTTATATAGCATACTCCTCCACCAAATGTGGAGCAGGGCTCCCAGGGACCCCCATTTGGGGGTCTATAAAGCACTAAAATTCTAAAGGACCCTCTAAAAGAATGTGCAGGGGGTCCCAGGGATGCACTAGAAACATTCTTTTTAGCATTCGCAATGCCACTGGGACCCTCAATCCCGCCTATAGGACCCTCTATACCGTAAGTGAAGTCCCTGGGACCCCTTGTTTTGCGGGACGATTGGGAGCCCTGTGGAGCTCTATGCGCTTAACAACAACAAAAATTCAAAGCAACAAATTCAACAAAAACAAAACAAGTAATCGCTCACACACAAACAAATAGGCATGCACATACACCCCACCCCCCACCCATACATACACGCAGGCACACACGTATGCGCGCACACGCACGCACACACACACACACACACGCGCGCGCGCGCGCGCGCGCGCGCGCGCACACACACACACGCACGCACGCACACACCC
>CM065684.1:4618214-4620714 GCA_017654935.2 Phymorhynchus buccinoides
TAGTGCTGCTTATTGTAATCATTTGTAAAGCGCAAATAGCTCCAGTTTAACTGAGAGGTGTTGCGCTATATAAAAAGGATTGTTATTATTATTATTATTATTATTATTATTATTATTATTGTTATTGTTGTTATTATCCCTAACCCTAACCAAAATCTTAAACCGTCAAATACACAAACAAATAAAACTTTACTAAAGAAAATTGAGTGTTCCGTGTTTGGAGATGACCAAGTGCGGGGTAATCAAAAACGGTCACACACGTAATGTTCTCATCCCTAGCTGGTGCATTTTGTGCCATAAGTGTTCAAGTGCTTCGGCGGTTGGGATGATCCCTGGAGTCTTTAAGCGAAGTTACAACAACAACAACAACATTATATATGGAGTCTCGTGGACTCATTGGGAAAAGAATGTGATTATTTCTGGCCCTGATTCTTCCATTTCTAGCGTAGGCCTGTATGAGTTGTATATGTTACCGTACATATGTGAAATCAGTAATTTTATTAAATTCCTAAAATGTTCAGTAATTTCATAACATTACTGTGACCCCCAGTAAGCACATGAAATTACAAAAACAATCCTAGTAATTTCACGTAATTACTGAAATTAGGCACCAGTTATTTCATTAAATTACTTGGCTAAATCTTAAAGAAATGGTCATATCCAGTGTGAAATTTGACTTCCTCTGATTTGATAAACATGCCTAACTGCTTCCAAAGGATTCAAAGTTATAGGTGTTGTATCTTTTAGTATTAAATATTGCATCACTCCCAAACTGCATTGCAAACCCATAAGTTGTGCAAAGTGCAAATGAGAACAACGAGTGCAAAATAATGATCCATCATTGCCCATCTAATTTATATGCGCGGGTCTTTGTCTCGAGACTGGTTTATTCTTAAAACTTCATGTAAAACTTTACGTGGTGTCACGCGCGCGCGCGCTCACGCATACAGAGTGAGAGAGAGAGAGAGAGAGAGAGAGAGAGAGAGAGAGAGAGAGAGAGAGAGAGAGAGAGAGAGAGGGAGAGAGAGAGAGGAGAGAGGAGAGAGAGGGAGAGAGAGAGAGAGAGGAGAGAGAGGAGAGAGGGAGAGAGGGGGGGAGGAGAGAGAGAGAGAGGAGAGAGAGAGAGAGAGAGAGAGAGAGAGAGAGAGAGAGAGAGAGAGAGAAATAGAGAGAGACAGAGAGAGAGAGAGACTCAAACTCAAAAATGTTTTAATGTCAGGCCTCCAGGCCTATAACATTGAGGGTGCGCATATACACATAATATCCCTCTCCCCCTTTTCCAACATCTAAAAGTAAAAACTAATGTCCCATATGGCTTCGGCCTGGAGGACGTAAAACATAATATTAGAATACACATAATGTAATACATGAAAACAGGAGAGAGAGAGAGAGAGAGAGAGAGAGAGAGAGAGAGAGAGAGAGAGAGAGAGAGAGAGAGAGAGAGGAGCGAGAGAAGAGAGAGAAGAGAGTAGAGAGGAGAGAGAGAGAGAGAAGCACGAGAGAGAGAGAGACAGAGACAGAGAGATCTTTCTAAAACGCAATAATCCAAATCAGTAATATGCAAGCATGTATGACATTATGTTGAAATACATGCACTGGCACTGTCTAAGCAAATTTCTTTTGAAAGGTTTTGGTTTTGTTTAGTTCACTACTTCTGTTCATGACATTTTGACTGTAAATTTATCTCATTGAAATTAACTTGAGAACGGAGTCAAGAATAGTAGAAAACTAGTTATATAGGGTTCTTGACGGAGTGATAGAATCAAAATATCAGCTACGGAAACAAGTTATCACATGTTAACGCTGTTTTCCTTCCAATGTCTTCCCCCTCCAACACCCCCCCCCCCCCCAAAAAAAAAAAAAAAAAAAAAATCCAAAAGAAGAAAAAGGGTAAAAATCCAAAGAAGAAAGGGTAAAATAATACAGAAAAGAAAGCAAGAAAAAAGAGACCAGAAAGGGAAAAGTGACGTTGTTATCGAAAGGACGACGAACCCCGTCACCTCGTTGTCTTGGTCTGTACCCACAGTCAGGGATGGCATCACCAGTGGTGCTGGGAGAGGCAGCAGGTCTCAGGGAGGTGTTTACTCTCCATCAGTTATACCATTACCTCCCCTCACCTCACACATCAACTGCGGTCAGAAAGGAACACTTAAACCCTCAAAGACGAACTGAGCTAGCCTCCCTCAAGCTAAAAAGGTGCTCACTGGCGTCCAAGGTGCTTCCGCACTGTCGGTAGGAGAGGTTGGAAAAATATTTTAAAAATGGGGTGGGGAGGGGGGGGAGGGGGGGGGGGGGGGGGGTGCTGCCAGCACAGCAGGGTTTTTGGGCAGCAGGGCAGAGCAAAGGAAGGAGGAATTTGTGAGCAGAGAGGCAAAGAAGGACAATGCTGCACTTGGTCATCTCCAAATATAGGAAGAGATGCCATTCGCGTGACCATGTCGGTTTTCAGCGAAACTTTAGAATGTGTATCTTTTAACCATTCAATCTTCTTCTTCCAAAT
>CM065684.1:4625714-4630714 GCA_017654935.2 Phymorhynchus buccinoides
TGGTTTCCTATAGAAATCAAACCGTCAAATCGGCGATTCCTCCTTCGCGGAGGTGCTGGAAGTCAGAATATTTCAGTGAAAGACAAGGCATGTGCCTTTTTGTTTTTTCTAATGGCCGTCTGAGTCGCTTTAATTAGGCCAAATCGTTTGCACGAAATTTCCACGAGCCTTTATTTTATACAGATTCAGTTTGTAACAAGGAGTTTCGCTCACAACAAAGGAAATGGCTCCATCCCCAGCCCTTACAAAATGGCGGGTCTTCTGTCGTTCAGGTGTATCATCACGCCTTTTAACGAATTATTATTATACAAAAAGGGGCGCAGAAGTTTTCCAAAAGAGTAAGTATTAGGTATTAGGTATTAGGTATTAGGTATTAGGTACTTTATAGTCACAGAGGCGTCTCTGTGAAATTCGGGTTGCTCCCACCTGGAGAGCGCGTCGCAGCCAGAGGCGCGCCACCCAATTTTTTTTAATTTATTTTTTTGCTTGCGATTTTTTGTCACTGATGAGGGGGGGGGGGGGGTGGAGGGGGGGGGGGTAAATTTTGACCAAATGACAACTTTTTCGTTGCCACTGGGTTTAAAGGTATGCTAAGTGCATGGGCAACACGGGACCTCGGTTTTATCGTCTCATCCGAAAGACTCCACGTTCAGACCGTTAAGGCCTAGTGCAGAATGAGAGGAAAAAATCCCCTGTACCCAGGTTTCGAACTCGGGTTTACTTGACACGAAGGCGAACGCGATACCACTGTGCCACTCTACAAAGGTTTATTCACCAAAATAAGTGTTTTGACAAAGTTTCGGGATTAATAATAATAATAATAATAGTGAATCATTTATATAGCGCATTCCTCCACCAATGTGGAGCTCTATGCGCTTAACAACAACAAAAATTAAGAAGCAACAAATTCAACAACAACACGAAATAATCGCTCACGCACATGCAAATAGGCATACACATACACACCCCACCCACACATACACGCACGTACCGGCACATACACACACACACACACACACCACACACACACACACACACACCACACACACACACACACACCATTACCATCACCACCACTCACCCCCACCCAAAAAACACAATACAAAATACAATCAGTTGAACAAAGCATCAACACACACACACACACACTCTCTCTCTCTCTCTCTCTCTCTCTCTCCTCTCTCTCTCTCTCTCTCTTCTCTCATCTCTCCCTCTCTCTCTCTCTGTCTTGCTCTCTGCAACAAAGCTGACGTACACATTGCAGTCAACACACCAGTGAAAATAATATGGGGGATTGGGACGGGGGTGCCCCTTTAAAGACACTTTTCGGATCAAACTTCGCAAAAAAAGCAACTTGCGTCGCGAACCACTTAACACTAAGCCTTTAATCTTTGTAAACTACGACTTTCTACATTTAAAAATAATAATAATAACAAGTGCAACGCCGAGCTGAAGAAGCAAAGTCCCCTCGCAGCATCGCCGAGCTACTCGGAAATCGGAATGTGTCGGCTGTGCACATACATAAAAACGCATCAAAACAGCACGTAACTACATAAAAACGCATCAAAACAGCACGTAACTGAATAGTTTTTTTTTATATATAGCCTTGGGGTTCGGACCCGTGATTTGAGCGCGCGCGTGATCATGCGCACACGCGCGCACAGAAAAATTCATGACAACTGTGTTATAGACCATTCATCGAGAAATGTTGTGAAAAAACCCTGCATTAAAATACATACAAAACTTCTGCGAGATATTAGCGATTATGTGTTTCGGGGTTTGAACCCCGTAACTGGCGCGACCCTTGACCTTAACCCTTTTCGCCGCCAATGTCGCATTTTTGCACCACAGTGATTTAACACCTATGTCTTGGAATAAAAGGCACGTCACAATTGGGGTCTATTATCCAAAGACCCTTTTGTCTTAGTCTTTTGGAAGTAAGGATAGACCTTATTTTTGTTATGTGTTCACTTGAAGAATCCCCAATACTGCGGATGGATTTTGTTCTCTTACCCAGTGTAAATTTTATGTGACAATTGTGGCTGAAATATGGCTGGCGGTGAAAGGGTTAATGTAAAACTAAATTACATCAGTGGATAGCTTGTATCTTGGCAAACTAGAATAACCAAATTTGATGATGATAGACTGAATAGTTTTTGAGAAAAAACGCGATTCTTTCGACGTAACTATGCCGATCAAGCCGGACCGGACGACATCGGTGTCGGACTAACTGCTCTCTCGCAATCTCTCGCCGCTCCTTGGACGACGGACAACAGGACCCGTCCGGACCAGTGACCAAAAACAATAGTTTCCCCTGAACCTTCGGCTCGGGGGACTAATTACACAATGCATTCATATATAGGGTTGCGCATAATCTTTGCTAAGCAACTCAATGCGCTTTTCACTCACCATTCGTACACACATTTCTAACAGACTGGTTCACGTATCCTCACCATACATCTCTAATGAAAATTAATTCATTAGAGAATGAATGGCATTCATATATAAAATAAAATAAACGCACTGCGTATAATCATAACACAACACACTAACACCCACCTCCCTCCCTACACCCCCCTGATCCCTAAATCCCATCCCCCCCCCCCCCCCCCCCCCCCATTTAGCTACATAAAGACTTTTTATATTTTAGCAATTCCGGTATACATCTCTGACATTTCCAGCGCTGGGGAAAAATCAATCCGAGTCCCGAACCGTCATGAACATTTTTATACAGGCACCGCTACGAGTTCTAACGACTGGAGGTCAGGACCTGACATCGACACCTACTTGTTCCTCCGAACGCCTCAATACCATCACCACCCTCCGTACAGATAGCCACACATAAAACACTCAAAGATTTTCAAACAAATCAATCTTTACAACGTTCGACACTTTCAGCGTAGGGTTGGCAACAAAAGCCTCCCATTACAGCTTATTTCACCCACAAAGTGCTCCGTAGGACTGTTCCTCCGTGGCTGGGCCTTCTTTCACTCAGTCAGGCCTTTTTTATTAACCCTTTCACTGCCAAAGTCGCATTTAAAGCACCACAGTGATTAACACCTACGTCACTAAAAAGCATCAAACTGAGGTCTATTATCCAAGACCCTTTTGTCTTAGTTTTGGGGAAGTAAGGATTTGATGTATGTCACAGAAGAATCCCCAATACTGCAGATGGATTTTGTTCTCTACCCAGGTAAATTTAATGGGACATTTTGGGGCTGAAACATGGCTGGCGGTGCGGAAAGGGTTAAAGCAATATAGCTGAGGTTGTTTTAGTGAATGAATGGGGAGTTATGGATCACGAGTCAAGGGAGTCAAAAGGGGTGAACGAGATGTGTGGTATTGCAGTCCAAAGCCTAATGGAAGGGGCAGCACGTTGTATAGCGTAAAAGGCTAACAGCACTCCTGTCAAGGTTTACAAGACATGGGGTCAAATGATGGACCTCTCTTTTCAACATTTTTTTTTTTTTTTTTTTTTGGGGGGGGGGGACAAGACGATGACTTGCATCAATGCTGAAAAACCCCCACCTGGTCATAATAACATGAAGAGTCTGTTGCATGAATTGATTTGAAGATGATGTGATGATATTCTAAAGAGAACAACGTTGTTGTGCTTGTGTCGTTTTTCTCTTCTTAATTAACAAGTCGACAAAACCATTTTTTCCCTTCACAAAACAATGGGTTTATCCTCTCTCTCTCTCTCCCTCTCTCTCTCTCTCTCTCTCTCTCTCTCTCTCTCTCTCTCTCTCTCTCTCCTCTCTCTCTCTCTCTCTCTCTCTCTCTCTCTCTCTGTCTGTCCTCTCTCTCTCTCTCTCTCTCTCTCTCTCTCTTCTCTCTCTCTCTCTCTCTCTCTCGTCTCTCTCTCTCTCTCTCTCTCTCTCTCTCTCTCTCTCTCTCTCTCTCTCTCTCTGTTTTTGTCTGTCTCTACTTCTATCTCTTCATGCACACACGCACAATGCCACGCTCACCGCTATACTTTATCTCTCGTTCTTTCTCTGTCTCCGTATCTCTATCTCTCTATCTATGTGTGCGTGTCTCTCTCTCTCACCTCACTCACAGACAGACACACACACACACGTACACACACACACACACACACACACACACACACACACACACACACACACACACACACTGTAAAAATGATTCACCCCCAACTCTAGAAGATATATATTATATATATATATATATATATATATATATATATATATATATATATATATATATATATATATTATATATATATACACACACACAGACATACACATACGAACCACACACACGAACACACACACCCAACATACACACACACACACCAACAAACAATTCACAAGGGTTTTGGGAAATGGAGGATAACACGGAAGGGTGGGGTGGGTGGGGGGTGGGGTGGGTGTGGGGGGTGGGGGGGATGATGAATAGGGCTGCTGGTGAAGGTCACAGGTCATGCTGGTGGTGTTCAAAATGAACCCCCAGTTGATGGAACAGACCACATGTCGTGTGTGTCTAGAAAAAGTCTAGGCGCCACCTTTTACGCTCGGTGTCCACCTGTGTTCTACCGAGGACCCAGCATGTTTGACACTCGTGTGACAGGTAGCACACGCTTTGCTGCTTTTGACTCGCTGACAGGTTATTCACACAAGCAGGTCTGCTTCTTTTGGTCTCCCTTCCCCAAGACCCAAACAACACGCGGGGGAAGAATGCTTTGTATTAGCCAGGACACAAGATGTACACCGAGCCTTAAAATGAGTCCACGCTTCTAGTAGACAGCGGACCAAAATGCGTACACAACGCACGACGCCAGTCGGTTAGTTATTGTCCCGTCAACAGCTATGGTTATCTCAGGACTGTCACCGCGTGAAGTTCGACCACGTATAACAAAACACACATCACTGATTCTTAATAACGTCCCAAAACCAGAAAACAAAACAGAAATAAACAGTACAATTCACGATATGGCATCTTCATTATTGTACACTATTGCTCATAATTTCACACAGTGC
>CM065684.1:4645714-4648214 GCA_017654935.2 Phymorhynchus buccinoides
GGGGGGTAAACTCACAGAGATAGATAGATATATATATATATATATATATATATATATATAGAGAGAGAGAGAGAGAGAGAGAGAGAGAGAGAGAGAGAGAAGAGAGAGACAGAGAGAGAGAGAGACAGAGAGAGAGAGACAGAGACAGAGACAGAGACACACAGAGAGAGAGAGAGAGGAGAGAGAGAGAAAAAGAGAGAGAGAGAGAGAGGAAGAGAGAGAGAGAGAGAGAGAGAGAGAGAGAGAGAGAGAGACTTCAGACTTCAGACTTCAGAAACTTTATTTTACAAGGATAAGAATTTAGGCTGGGCCTATTCTTCCATTCTGTCCTTGAGAGAGAGAGAGAGAGAGAGAGAGAGGGAGAGAGAGGGGGGGATAAACTCACAGAGATAGATATATATATATATATATATATATAGAGAGAGAGAGAGAGAGAGAGAGAGAGAGAGAGAGAGAGAGAGACACACAGACAGAGAGACAGAGAGAGAGAGAGAGAGAGAGAGAGAGAGAGAGAGAGAGAGAGAGAGAGAGAGACAGACAGACAGACAGACAGACAGACAGACAGACAGTCAGACAGACAGAGAATGCTACTACTTTATTTTTTTATGATATGTAGAAGTTCCAGCAGCAGCAACAGCTAAAGCGGAATAATTATGTAGGGGATAAAACTAAATTGAATCTAAAATTAAAAACAAGAGACTATGAAAAAAACACCCAGAGAATTATGAACAGAAACAGAAAACAATGTGGGCAAATAGAAGAGCAACAAGAATGCACATCCTATATTTTAAAAAACAAGTGCAACGCCGAGCGGCTGCAAAGTCCCCTCGCAGCATCGCCGACGTACTCGGAAATCGGAATGTGTCGGCTGTACACATACATAAAAACGCATCAAAACAGCACGTAACTACATAAGAACGCATCAGAACAGCACGTAACTGAAAAGTTATATATATATATAGTTTTGGGGTTCGGACCCGTGATTTGAGCGCGCGCGATCATGCGCACACGAGCGCACAGAAAAAGTCATGACAACTGTGTTATAAACCATTCATGAAGAAATGTTGTAGAAAAAAACTGCATTGAAATACATGCAAACCTTCGCGATATATTAGCGATTATGTGTTTTGGGGTTTGAACCCCGTAACTGGCGCGACCTTGACCTTAATGTAAAACTAAATACATCAGTGGATAGCTTGCATCTTGGCAAACTAGTATACCAAATTTGATGATGATAGACTGAATAGTTTTTGAGAAACACGGACGGACGGACGGACGGACGGACGGAGGCACGGAGGCACGCCGGACGGATCAGACAAAAACAATAGCTCACCCGAACCTTCGGCTCGGGGACTAAAATAAATGTTTTATCTACTGGCTGAAAGAAAAAGAATACACGATGTTTTGTTTTAATGACAAAGGGAAAACGTACAATAACCAAACATATAACATGAAATCCAACAACACAAAAGCAAAAAAGGCAAATAATAATAATAATATAAGGAATAGCCTTAGAATAATTATAATATAGGAGACAGAAGGAAACAAAACCAGGATAAAAACATCAAGAAAAACACAAAATGGGCAGATGAAAAAAAACCACCTAAAAAACAAAGAAAATACTCACACATAAATCTTGAATCTAGAAACGCAGAGAGAGAGAGAGAGAGAGAGAGAGGAGAGAGAGAGAGAGAGAGAGAGAGAGAGAGAGAGAGAGAGAGAGAGAGAGAGAGAGAGAGAGAGAGAGAGAGAGAGAGAGAGAGAGAGAGAGAGAGAGAGAGAGAGAGAGAGAGAGAGAGAGAGAGAGAGAGAGAGAGAGAGAGAGAGAGAGAGAGCGACATGAACGCGGAATATAATTCAATTTTGTTTTTGACGAGTTGTTTCCAACCCTCGGATCAGAAACTAATACATTTGTGACTAAGAGACTCGGGGGGTCACACAAAGGCTGAAAGAAAATACCCGTACTGTGCTTCGAAGATTGGAGTTCCGATTTCACGTGCATTTTGTTTGTTTTACCGGGATCTTTTTATCCCTCAAAGACGGACTGTGGCTGATCACGTGGCGGGGTAATCAGAAACGGTCACACGCGTACTGTTCTCATCCGTACCATAGTGTTCAAGTGCTTCCGCTGTTGGGATGGATGATCCCTGGAGTTTTTTAGCCAGGGTAAGTCAATATCAACAACAGCGTTTTTTGCTTGTATTTTCTGGCTGAAAATTCGGGGCTGCTTCCACTTGGAGGACGCGTCACCGCCAGAGCGGCGCCAGGGGTGAAGGGGGAGGAGGACTTTGAAAAACTAGCTATCAGCTTAGTTCATACCAGGCAGTGGGATTTATCCCAGTTCTTATCGTGTTTTAATTGCCTGTGGATGTCTTTGTTGTTGTTGTTGCTTTTTTTGCGAAGCGCGTGGGTCATCAGCACACACACACACACACGCGCACGCGCACGCGCACACACACACACACACACAAACGTACGCGCACACGCACGCACGCACACA
>CM065684.1:4668214-4670714 GCA_017654935.2 Phymorhynchus buccinoides
TTAATAATAATAATAATAATAATAATAATAATAATAATAATAATAATAATAATAATACTACTACTACTACTACTACTACTACTACTATTACTACTACTACTACTATTACTAATACTACTACTAATAAGAAGAAGAATAATAAATAATAATAATAAATCATGATGATGATGATGATGATGATGATGATGATGATATGATGATGATTATAATATAATGATTATGATAATAATAATAATAATAATAATAATAATAATAATAATAATAATAATAATAATAATAAATACAACAACATAATAATAATTTCCTTAGACATCGTTCGACCGTTTTGTTATTTGCGGCTAGGAACTGTCATCATGTGTTGCTGTTGGTTGTTTGTTTAGTTTCTTGATTTTATCTTAAGTTGTTTTTTTCTTCGCTTGTCTAAATCATCTATATTTATTTGTCCAATTTTATAAATTTACTCGCTTCCGATTATCTTGAGTTTTGTGTGTGTGGTTGCCCCCCCCCCCCCACCCCCCCACCCCCCCCCCACCCCCCCCCCCCACCCCCCGCTTCTATTCTTCTTATTGCTGACATTTGTTAATTATTTCTTTTTCTTTTCTTCAGGAAATTGAATGTATCTAATTGAAATGAATATTTTAACCCCAGAAGCGTTTACAAAATGGTGAAAAATCACGGTTCCTGTGTCCATCCTATCATCCGTTTTATATTTGTTTTAAGCGAAATACAACTAGCAGCAAATTGATGGGCCGTGTGCCAGGAAGGATTGAAACAAACAAAAATGCAAACCAAAACTATTGATTCCATTAACAACATGAAATAAACAAAATAAAATATTGCCGAGTTTTATTTAGTCCCATACGATGTTTCTAGTGCAATTATTTTAGTTCTTGCCTGTATGCACACTGGCTCACACCCACGGCGCGTGCTCGCTCATACGCAGACGCACATACACACAGACAAACACACACAGACACACAGACATACAGACACACACACACACACACACACACACACACACACACACACACGCGCGCGCGCGCACGCACGCACGCACACACACACACACACACACACACACACACACACACACACACACACACACACACACATACAGACTGCATGTTCCACCTCAATCTTTAACTTTTTTTTATTCTCTGTCGCTCTATTTCCTTTTTTTTATGTCTATCTAATTTATTTTGCATCATCATCACAATCGTCGTCGTCGTCGTCGTCATCTTCATCACGTATCTTCCTCCTCCTCCTCCTACCTTATTTGTTGTTGTCATCATCATCATCATCATCATCATCATCATCATCATCATCATCATCATCATCATCTTCATCATCATCATCATTAGTATCATCGGTATCATCGGCATCATCGGCATCATCATCATCATCATCATCATCATCATCATCATCATCATCATCTTCATCATCAACATCATTAGTATCATCGGTATCATCGGCATCATCGGCATCATCATCATCATCATCATTGTCATCATTGAGAGAACCATTGCACATGCACTGAAAATATTACTAATTGTTTCTAATGGAATTAATAATATGTGGTAAAAGAAATTTAAATAAAACTTTCGAGAGAACGACTACTTTCTATTCTATACACTGTAAATATTACTACTCTTTGTTTTCTAACGGAATTTACTTTCTGTTCTAATTTAATGGTCAACCTATGGCGATATTTTTCACGCCAGAGGGCAGTCAATGCACTAGGGGCTTATCACGCGATTTTCTTACTTGGGCGTAGTGAGAGAGAGAGAGAGTGATGGTAGGACCACTCACTGTCTCTCTCTCTCTTTCTTTATCCCCAACTAATAATATAGAGAGGATTAGCCCCACACGAGCGTCATGCCCTCTGGTGTGAGAAAAATCGCACTAAGTCTCTCATTGATTTGCGTTTTATCATAACCCGAAAGATTTCAAATCAAACGCATGTATATACCTGATTTTGTGTTTTGCTAGCCAAACTAACATCAAAGTTAATCAAATGAAAAATAAACTAAACACTTTGCGGGAAATGTGTGTGCAGATTCGCTATCATTTCACGCACCCTCTGTCTACATCCCCACACGGGTGGGTTTATTTGCTGTTCTATTCCTCCCCTCACCCCCACTCCATCCTTTGATTTGAACCACAACTACTACCCCCCCCCCCCCCCCCCCCCCCATTTTCAAGGCCATCAACCATTTTTTTTTCTCTGGAACATCGCATGCTAAGGAAGAAAACGGTTACTTCTAGCACTAACTTCAACGCATTTTGTTGTATCTTTTTTAATTATTGTTTATTTCTGAAATATTCATGTTAGTTGATCGACCAAACAACAGACTAAACTCGCTAGAAAAATATATAAAAAAAAGAACGGGTAAGGTTAAAAAAAATGGGGGGTTTTCATTGGGAACACATTTGGTTGAAAACTGTTATTTATATGTTCCAAGTGTTACAGAGTTTGTTCACAGCAAGTAATTTTGAAACT
>CM065684.1:4688214-4693214 GCA_017654935.2 Phymorhynchus buccinoides
GAGAGGTGCAATGCAGAGAGGGTTGGACCCGGGGTGAGAAGGTTTGGGAGGATGGAACCTGTCAGTGCGCGAAAACAAAACAAAAACACCCTAGTGTCTCTAAATTCCTGATTAAATATGGGTTTTTTTAATAGATGTTTTTCTTGTCGAGATAAGTTCGATATTTCCTTTTCTAATCATTATTATTTTCATTTTCTAAGCTTTATCTATTCTTTTTTGTCTGCGTTTTGTGTGTGTTTATTGTTCTTTCTCCAACTCCATTTCCGTTTCTCCGTTTTGACCCCATGCGGATTGTTCTGGGGTTGTTGGTTTTTCAGTTTTAGAGATGTATATTGTTAGGCGGCTTCCTGACAAGAAAAGAAGAGAAGACGAGGGGGAAAAGAAGAAGAAAAGGCTTTATTAGGGTGTCAAGATGGCGTTTAACACGCGTAGTAAGAAACAAACAGAAACACTTCCGGTGGTGGGTGGGGCGGAGGGGGGGGGGGGGCAACTTCGGTGCACGACACAAAGCAAAAGGTCTTGAGAGAACACACGCCCTTATGTGTGTGGGTGGGGTGGGGGTGGGGGTGTAAGGTACGTATGTGTCCGGTTTTCAGTTTTCACTGGTCTCCCCACTGCAGTACAGCCGACACATTCCGATTCCGGAGGAGCTCAAAGGAGAAAAGTTATTTGGAAGATTGATTTGTTTTGAAAATGGCAGGAGAATGGGCCTATAAGTCAGAAAGATAGTAGATGACAGAAAGCAAAGGAAAAGGCAGAGTCAAAGAGAGTGGCAGGTTAGAGGAAGTTACAAGCACAGAACTTCCAGAAGGTGGGGGAACTGTTTTTACGAAAGACCCCCCTGTGTCCCCACAGGGTGGGGATGGGGTGGGGTGGGGGGTCAGGTAGTTATTTTTGCACTAACGTAATTCTGGTGGGTTTGATTCTTTTTTGTTCTTTCTTGACATTACGTAACATGATATTTTGAATACTGAACTGATTAAAGTGAAACTTGGCTTAATTGTCCCCGATGATTTGATATGTTAATGAATCGCTTTATCAATAAATCAACCAATTGATGTGTCATTATTCAAATAGCAAGCCATAAAATGTACTCCCAATGATTTTTGTTTCCATGAAAAATATGTTCCTCTCTCTCTCTGGGTGTAAACAAGTATGTGTACTTATCTCATTACCCTGTATAAACAACCTTTCGTTCGTTCGTTCATTCGTTCGTTCGTGTTCTCTCTCTCTCTCTCTCTCTCTCTCTCTCTCTCTCTCTCTCTCTCTCTCTCTCTCTCTCTCTCTCTCTCTCTCTCTCTGTCTCTGTCTGTCTGTCTGTCTGTCTCTCTCTCTCTCCCCCCCCCCCTCTCCTCTCTCTCTCTCTCTCTCTCTCTCTCTCTCTCTCTCTCTCTCTCTCTCTCTCTGTGTCTGTCTGTCTGTCTGTCTGTCTGTCTCTCTCTCTCTCTCTCTCTCTCTCTCTCTCTCTCTCTCTCTCTCTCTCTCTGTGTCTGTCTGTCTGTATCTGTCTGTCTCTCTCTCTCTCTCTCTCTCTCTCTCTCTCTCTCTCTCTCTCTCTCTCTCTCTCTCTCTTTGTGTCTGTCTGCATCTCTCTCTCTCTCTCTCTCTCTCTCTCTCTCTCTGTCTGTCTGTCTGTCTGTCTGTCTGTCTGTCTGTCTGTCTGTCTGTCTGTCTGTCTGTCTGTCTGTCTGTCTGTCTGTCTGTCTCTCTCTCTCTCTCTCTCTCTCTCTCTCTCTCTCTCTCTCTCTCTCTCTCTCTCTCATCTCTGGGTGCACTTGTATATAGATTGCCGTGTACAATAATATTGTACTCCCTGCGCTCCCAAACCACCCAACACTGTTCTCATTCATTTCCATTCCTTCTTCCTTTCTGTCTTCTATCTTTACATTTGTGTGGTGGGGTTTTTCCATTATTGGTTATGACAAAGCTGCAATGAGATATGACCCCCCCCCCCCCCCCCAAAAAAAAAAAAAAATGCAAACAAAAAAATGCATATACACACAAGAAAATGAAATACCAAAAAAAAAAACACCTCATCAATACAAGAAACGAAAACAAAAAGCGAAACCAGATGCGAGACAAAAAGAAACAAAACAACAACAACAACCACAGAACAAAGAAAAGAAGAACAAAGTGATGGCGAGAGAGAAAGAAACCACACACAAAAAGAAGCACAGAAAATGTAGGAAGAAGTACGAGAAAAAGAAGAAAAAACAGGAAGGAAATTGGATAGAAAAGAGAACTGCTACAAAACAAAGACAACAGTAAGAACACGAGAGAAAGAAACATACAAAGAGATCATTAATCTATGCGACAACAAGGCAAGAAACAAACAAAGGGAAAAACAAAGCAATTTACTGAGAAGCAACAAACAGTGATTTATCCAACAACAAAGAAAAACAAACAAACAAAACAAAAACAATTTTTTTTTTAAACATCAAGAAGGAAATAAGTGAAACACTATGCAAACAACTAGTCTAGTTGTTGTTGTGGCCTGTCTGTCGTTTCCGACAATGACTGCCAGATTAGCAGAGGGGGGCATATACTATTCTGGCGGGCTGGGCGAGAATTGGTTTATGCAGTGGATATTGCCTTGCCCAGGGTACATCCCCACTCTCTCGGCAAAAAAGGGATTTGAGGACGAGAGTTGGCGTTGGGGGAAGGTCCCCAAAGGCCAACCAATCCCTTTGGCTGCAGCACCAGAGCCGTGAATGTCAATCTCGGTCAACTTTTGAAATGGAAAATACTTCCAGCGATCGATTAATAATAGAATAAAATCGCCAATCATTCATGCATGCATACATACATGTCAGATTAAGAAAACAAACAAATAAATAAAACGGACAGACTCTAACGAAACCATAGTTTTCGTCCAATACGTATCATAGAACAAATGTCATATCGACGAAGGACAATGACAACATCGACAACAAAAAGAGATAATAAAAGCATCGAAACAAATGTATTAAAAAACAAACCAATATGCTATCAGCCAAAAAACAAAACAACAAAACTAACTTTCGCATTCCTGAAAACAAACAAACGAATGAAACACAGACAAAACACAAACAAAACATTACCGAGGAAAGCAACAGTATTCAACAGAAACGTTTTATAAACTTTTTAGCTGTACCTTTTTAAAACTCATTATCCTGATGAAGAGATAATAAAAAAAAATCTCGAAAGCTTGAAAGCATTGGTGTTTTGTGGCTTTTTATTAAATCAAGCAACAGTATTTAATTATGAACCTGTGGATGGGGTAGTCTATCTACAGAGCATCAACACCATCATCATCTTCATTATTGTGCATCATCATCATCATCGTTATCATCATCATCATTAGTCGCAGCAGCAGCAGCAGCAGCAGAAATAGCATCTGCATCATCATCGTCGCCATCATCATCATCAGCAGCAGTAGCAGAAGCAGAAATAGCATCTGCATCATCATCAGCAGCAGCAGCAGCAGAAGCAGAAATAGCATCTGCATCATCATCGTCGCCATCATCATCATCAGCAGCAGTAGCAGAAGCAGAAACAGCATCTGCAGCAGCATCGTCACCATCATCATCGTCACCATCATCATCGTCACCATCATCATCGTCACCATCATCATCGTCACTCATCATCGTCACCATCATCATCGTCACCATCATCATCGTCACCATCATCATCATCACATCATCATCATCGTCACCATCATCATCGTCACTATCATCGTCATCATCATCATCGTCACCATCATCATCGTCACCATCATCATCGTCACTATCATCGTCATCATCATCATCGTCACCATCGTCACTATCATCGTCATCATCATCATCATATCGTCACATCATCATCATCGTCACCATCATCATCGTCATCATCGTCATCATCATCATCATCGTCACATCATCATCATCATCATCGTCACTAGCATCGTCACCATCATCATCGTCACCATCATCATCGTCATCATCACCATCATCATCATCATCATCGTCACCATCATCATCATCATCATCGTCACTATCATCATCATCATCATCATCGTCATCATCATCATCATCATCACCATCATCATCGTCACTCATCATCATCATCATCATCATCAGCATCATCATCAGAAGCATTCAAAGCATTATCCCGCCCATCAGTCGGTGTCTTTGGTTAGCAGTGTGCGGGGGGGTGGGGGATGGGGGGTGGGGGGTGGGGTGCTGCCTGTGTCTGGCACTGACGGAGTGGCCGGTGGTGCCAATCAATAGCCCGCTCCCTCTAATCAGCCGCCTGCGCTGATAGGCTGGGTCTCCGTCCATACCCCTCCCCCTCCCTCTCTCCCCCTATCCACCACTCTATCTCTTCCTTTCCCCGTCTCTTCTCCATCTCTCCGTTATCTCCAACCGTCTCCATTCTCATTTTCCTCTTCTCTCTCTCTCTCTCTCTCTCTCTCTCTCTCTCTCTCTCTCTCTCTCTCTCTCTCTCTCTCTCTCTCTCTCTCTCTCTCTCTCTCTCTCTCTCTCTCTCTCTCTCTCTCTCTCGCCACTCTCCCTGCCTGTGTAGTCTGTTAGACCCCAATACTCGTAATAATAACATTTATTATGTACTAAATTCGGGTCTTTCCTGGACTTGCAGTGCCTCCAGGATCGATCCACTGTCTTTTACTCTAATAAATGTCCTCTTATGTACCTGTGCCACCACGATTAACTTCCTTGTTTTTTTCTGGGTAGCTGTGACCCACATGCAAATGCCCCCAACTTGAAATTGAGGCTGCTCTTTAAAATGATGTTTCGTTTTCAATTTGGGGGCATTTGTATTGGAGCAAAACTTGGTCAAAACAAGATTTCTTACCAGCTATAAGAGGGAAAACACGTGAAACCCGTGATTTTGACACATGATCTGGTGGATCTTTAAATAAAGACCCACCACATCACGTGTCCAAATCACGGTTTTCGCGTGTTTTCCCTTTTATAGCTGGTAAGAAATATTAAGAAATCTTCCTAGCATAAGAGGGAATGTGA
>CM065684.1:4710714-4715714 GCA_017654935.2 Phymorhynchus buccinoides
CTAAAAGGCATCACATTGGGGTCTATGATCCAAAGACCCTATTGTCTTAGTTTGGGGAAGGAAGGGTAGACCTTATTTTATATAATTGTCACAGAAGAATCCCCAAATACTGCAGATGGATTTTGTTCTCTACCCAGGTAAACTTAATGGATATTTTTGGCTGAAATATGGCTGGCGATGAAAGGGTTAAGAACGGTTTGGGACGGGAAACATCAAATCTGAGCCAAACACAATGTGCATAACTAGGCTATTTAATAACACTGTGCTATTTTTACGTCTGTGCTGCCAGAATCCTGCACTGTCAGCTACGAGCCTCACGTGCACTCCTCCCTACTCCCCCAGCGTCAGTCAGCCTACAGAAACAAGGCTCTGGAGGGATGGTCGTCTAGCTCCAGGCCTCAGTCGTCCATGGTGATCACATCCTGTACAACCACTGTGGTCTGGGTGGCAATGAACAGGCAGACAGACTCTCCAAAATGGGCAGCAAACTGGAACAGTTTACACACCCCATGTCATACGGAGAAGCAAAAGCAATTGTTCGTGGTCACTTCAGAACAAAATGGAGGGAGCGTCTGCAGCTTGACTCTGGAGAGGACAGCATCCACCGGCTGGACCGTGCCCGGCAGGTCGCCATCTTCAGACTAAGAACTGGACACTGTCGGCTCCTCTCCCATCTCTACCGCCTGAAGATCTCCCACACGGATGAATGTCCGTGTGGCACAGGATTACAGACACCAGACCACATTCTGCAGGACTGCCCTACCTTCGACACCCTGAGATGTGAGATCTGGCCCAGGCCTGTGGCACTCCGTGACAAGCTGTGGGGTCCTGCCGAGTTGCTGCTGTTGACCGCGACCTTCATCATCCGAACCGGACTGAGCATCTGATAATGACCTGGAACAAAGAAGAAGAAGAAGAAGAAGAAGACGAAGAAGAAGAAGAAGAAGAAGAAGACGACGACGACGACGACGACGACGACGACGACGACGACGACGAAGACGAAGACGAAGACGAAGAAGAAGACGAAGAAGAAGAAGAAGAAGAAGAAGAAGACGAAGAAGAAGAAGACAACGAAGACGAAGACGAAGAAGAAGAAGAAGACAACGAAGACGAAAAAGAGAAGAAGAAGACAACGAAGAAGAAGAAGAAGAAGTACAAATTAACACGTGTTAAACTTCAGATACTGTTTTTCAGTAGACCGATAACTGTTGAATACTACCCTTACACCAAGGAACCCACACCCTATTCAGTGTTTGAAACGTGTTGTATAGGACACCAGTCATCTATCAGTGAGCTTCATTTACGGAACAGCGTCATCACCAGGGGATCTTCACGGACTGAGGGACAGTTTTCCACACTTACCCAGACACCAGCATTCCACCACACGCATCACCACAGTGACACTCAGGTGAAGAAGAAGAAACCCGAACAATTTTATCAGCAAGGTGATGACTGCGTTCTGTTGTTTTAAAAACATGCTTGTTGAATACGACTTTTTCAAAACTGTATGACGTAGTTGAACTGGGAGATGTGAAGAAGCTGGTAAGGCCAGGAAACAAAGACCAGCTTCAGTTCTACGTCTCTTCTTGGGGATATTTTTATGCAATACGAGAAGCAGACATTGCATGTGGACACGGTGGTGGAAAAACGAACTGAAAAAGAACTGTCCAAAAAGTGTGTGAATGTAACCAGCGATCGGATCCAGCTCTACCTCTCCCTCTGTGAGAACTGCCTGCTGAAAAAGAACTGTCCAAAAAGTGTGTGAATGTAGCCAGAGATTAGATCCAGCTCTACCTCTCCCTCTGTGAGAACTGCCTGCTGAAAAAGAACTGTCCAGACAGTATGTGACTGTCACCAGAGATCAGATCCAGCTCTACCTCTCCCTCTGTGAGAACTGCCTGCTGAAAAAGAACTGTCCAAAAAGTGTAAGAATGTAACCAGAGATCAGATCCAGCTCTACCTCTCCCTTTGTGAGAACTGCCTGCTGAAGCAGTGCCAGATGAACAAAGGTGTTGCAGTGCCAGATGAGCAAAGGTGTTGCATTGAAGCCCATCCTGTCACGACGTTTCTGCACAAGAGGACAAGTTGCTCTGATTGACCTTCAGAGCCAGCTCCATCGGGACTACAGGTAAGAGTAAATCTAGCCTCTGTCAGTCTGTCAGTCTGTCTGTCTGTCTGTATGCATGCCTGTCAGTCTGTACGGATGTATGGATGTCTGTCTGTCTGTCTGTATATATGTATGTCTGCATATACGTGTATGTGTGTATGTCTGTCTGTATGTATGTATGTCTGTCTGTCTGTCTGACTGTGTGTATGTGTGCATGTCTGTCTGTCTGTCTGCTTACCCTCTCCACTCCAAGCTGGAAGATCCAACTAAGAACAGGCTCAAGAGACAGAGCCCAAACCATCTGATCAAGGCGCTCCAGCAGAAACACAGCCAATCATTGCCACCCAGATCACAACCACTTGAACATCTCCAAGACTATGATGACTGGTCTCTGGATAGCCCCTCCATCATCCTCCACATCCCTGGTATTGGAGCCAAAACACAGCATACTGCCTCTGAGCTAAAGTCCCTGACCCTGGAAACCCTCTACAGGGACTACCTTAGCACCACCTGGACCCGAGTTTACACAGACGGCTCTTCAGAGAATGCTGTACGAAATGGGGGAGGTGGTGTGAGCCACTGGACATCAGTCTACCAACTACAGAGCTGAAGCCAGTGCCTTGCTCTCTGCAGTGCGGGAACTAAACCAACGGGACAGCATCCCAGAAAACACAGTCTTTCTGACAGACTGTCGTGCTTTCCTCCAAATTTACCGAGGGGTGGGGGTGGGGGGGGGGGGGGGGGGGGCTTTTGTATAAATAGTTCCCCCACCTTCTGGAAGTTCTGTGCTTGTAGCTTCCTCTAATCTGTCACTCTTTGACTCTGCCTTTTCCCTTTGCTTACTGTCATCTGCTATCGTTCTGCCTTACCCGGTCCATTCTCCTGCCTGGGTTTTTTTTCAAAAACATTTCCTCCAGCCGAAGTCGGACTTGCTGGGCCTAACTATTTCTTAGTTCCTGACCCAGGAAAGTCGCGAAGTGTTTGTAATGTTCAAGATAGTGGAGGTAAAATGACAAATACTTTATGACCACTATGTGTTGTATTGCTCCCTCCCCTCTCCCTCCACACCGCTTTCATGCTTTATTACTCTGCGTTCTTTTGTTAGTCCCCGAGCCGAAGGTTCGGGGAACTAATGTTTTTGGTCTGGTCCGTCCGGCGGCGGCGGCGTGCCTCCGTCCGTCCGTCCGTCCGGCTATTCGTCCGTTTTTCTCAAACACTATTCAGTCTATCATCATCAAATTTGGTATACTAGTTTGCCAAGATGCAAGCTATCCACTGATGTATTTAGTTTTACATTAAGGTCAAGGTCGCGCCAGTTACGGGGTTCAAACCCCAAAACACATAATCGCTAATATCTCGCGAAGTTTTGCATGTATTTCAATGCAGTTTTTTTCACATTTCTTGATGAATGGTCTATAACACAGTTGTCATGAATCTGTGCGCGCGTGTGCGCATGATCGAGCGCGCTCAAATCACGGGTCCGAACCCCAAGGCTATATATAAAAAAAACTATTCAGTTACGTGCTGTTTTGATGCGTTTTTATGTACTTACGTGCTGTTTTGATGCGTTCATATGTATGTGTACAGCCGACACATTCCGATTTCGGAGTAGCTCGGCGATGCCCCAGCATGCTCGGCGTTGCATTTGTTGTTGTTTTGTTTGCATATAATATTAGTTACCGTTATAGTGATAGAGGCGTCTCTTTAAAATTCGGGTTGCTCCCATCTGGAGAGCGCGTCGCAGCCAGAGACGCGCCACCCAATTGTTTTTTTTTGTTGTGTGCATGCGATTTTTGTGTGATTGATGAGGAAGGAAAGGGGGGGTGGGGGGTAAATTTTGACCAAATGACAACTTTTTCGTTGCCACTGGGATGAACGTTTGCTAAGTGCACCTCGGTTTATCGTATCATCCGAAAGACTCCACCGGTTCAGACCCATAAGGCCTAGTGCAGAGTGAGAGGAAAACTCCCCTGTACCCGGGTTCGAACTCGGCTTTCCCCCCGTGGGGATACTGGGGGGTCTTCCGTACAAATAGTTCCCCCACCTTCTGGAAGTTCTGTGCTTGTAACTTCCTCTAATCTGTCTCTCTCTTTGACTCTGCCTTTTCCCTTGCTTTGTGTCATCTACTATCTTTCTGACTTTTTGGCCCATTCTCCTGCCTTTTTTTCAAAAAAATCTTCCACATAGTTTTCTCCTTTGAGCTCCTCCGAAATCGGTATGTGTCGGCTGAATGCAGCGAGGACACCAGTGAAAACTGGAAAACGGACACATACGTACCCATTGTGGCCTTATGGCCCGGGAATGCAGAAGAAGAAGAAGAAGAAGAAGAAGAAGAAGAAGAAGAAGAAGAAGAAGAAGAACTCGGGTTTACTTGACACGAGGCGAACGCGTTACCTCTGTGCCACTCTACACCTGCACAATACAATCATGAACACACCAGAAGGCCAGTATACAGTATTCAGTTCATTTCCACAAATTATTAATGTAGACCCCAAATGCATATAACTGACAAAGAAAATACACATATTTCATAAAGTTCGCGTATGATGTTCAATGATTTTGCTGTCTCAGGACCGACCTGTAACAAACTTCCTCTCTCCCTCCGTCAGTTACCGACCGACCCTCTCTGTTTTCAAAGCTAATCTCCCGTTTCCCCCGTCATTAAAGCTCCGCTTTCTTTCTCTTCTCTCTATCTTGCCATGAGGTCTGTTTCTGCTGTTTTCCATTGATGTCATCCGTGTGTGTTCGCGTTGTGTTGTGTTTTTGTTTGAAAGCTATCTAGCTATTGATGCTAACCTGTATGTGCAATTTGATTTGATTTCTGGCAATATTCAGCGCCGTATAAATAATGATGATGTTGTTGTTGTTCTTTGTTGTTGTTGATGTTGTTGAT
>CM065684.1:4720714-4725714 GCA_017654935.2 Phymorhynchus buccinoides
TTTGCAACCAATTATTATCTGATTAACAGTTTGTTTGGTGCGTTGAAAAGCTCTTTTAGTGCATAACAATGATTGATAATAACTCAAAAGTGACCCGTGGGACATCACGACTCATTTTGTGGTGACAGGTCACTCTGATTAAAAGTTTTATTATTTGTATTATTGTAGCATTAAATAATCGAAAGTCATAATACAATCGCTTCAGATTATCTATTTTACCTGCTGCTGTTTTCCCCCGTTGAATTCTGAATACTACTACTGAAAGAGTACTGTTTTTTCTTGTGCTTCCTGCATGTTTTCGCTTGGTTCAGCGCGTCATGCATTACACTTTGCTAAATTGTCCAGATACCTTATTTCTATGTTGTTGTTTTTTAAATTGTATATGATATTACAATTTGTAGGTCACTTCAACAAGTTTATTTTTTGTAATCAAAGAATGTTTGGGTCAGTTCAAGACGAGTCGTGTTTTGTGTGGTGTTTGTTTGTTTCTATTTTAATATGTGGGTCAGTTCAACACGTTGTTAGGCTTTGTCTATATCAGATAATGTGTGCGTCAGTTAACGAACATACAGGTTATGGCCTTATTGTGGACTTTAATGCAAAAATAACTTGTATTCAGACTGACAACAATATAAAATGGGTATTATACAGATTATATTATTAGTTCAGTAGTTTTTAAATACAAGTTGTCACTAAGTCGATGGACTATCTGCAGATAGTCCGTGTTGACTTTGAGGCATTGTGCACCTTTCATCCCCCACAGACTGAGCCTGCTCCACAGCCCCCTGACTGTAAGGCATCATGCACCTTTCATCCCCCACAGACTGAGCCTGCTCCACAACCCCCTGACTGTAAGGCATCATGTACCCTTCATCCCCCACAGACTGAGCCTGCTCCACAACCCCCTGACTGTAAGGCATTGTGCACCTTTCACCCCCCACAGACTGAGCCTGCTCCACAACCCCCTGACTGTAAGGCATTGTGCACCTTTCATCCCCCACAGACTGAGCCTGCTCCACAACCCCCTGACTGTAAGGCATTGTGCACCTTTCATCCCCCACAGACTGAGCCTGCTCCACAACCCCCTGACTGTAAGGCATCATGTACCCTTCATCCCCCACAGACTGAGCCTGCTCCACAACCCCCTGACTGTAAGGCATCATGTACCCTTCATCCCCCACAGACTGAGCCTGCTCCACAACCCCCTGACTGTAAGGCATTGTGCACCTTTCACCCCCCACAGACTGAGCCTGCTCCACAACCCCCTGACTGTAAGGCATCATGCACCTTTCATCCCCCACAGACTGAGCCTGCTCCACAACCCCCTGACTGTAAGGCATTGTGCACCTTTCATCCCCCACAGACTGAGCCTGCTCCACAACCCCCTGACTGTAAGGCATCATGCACCTTTCATCCCCCACAGACTGAGCCTGCTCCACAACCCCCTGACTGTAAGGCATCATGTGCACCTTTCATCCCCCACAGACTGAGCCTGCTCCACAGCCCCCTGACTGTAAGGCATCATGTACCCTTCATCCCCCACAGACTGAGCCTGCTCCACAACCCCCTGACTGTAAGGCATTGTGCACCTTTCATCCCCCACAGACTGAGCCTGCTCCACAACCCTGCCTGACTGTAAGGCATCATGTACCCTTCATCCCCCACAGACTGAGCCTGCTCCACAACCCCCTGACTGTAAGGCATTGTGCACCTTTCATCCCCCACAGACTGAGCCTGCTCCACAACCCCCTGACTGTAAGGCATCATGCACCCTTCATCCCCCACAGACTGAGCCTGCTCCACAACCCCCTGACTGTAAGGCATTGTGCACCCTTTCATCCCCCACAGACTGAGCCTGCTCCACAACCCCCTGACTGTAAGGCATCATGCACCTTTCATCCCCCACAGACTGAGCCTGCTCCACAGCCCCCTGACTGTAAGGCATCATGTACCTTTCATCCCCCACAGACTGAGCCTGCTCCACAACCCCCCCACAGACTGTAACAACCCCCTGACTGTAAGGCATCATGTACCTTTCATCCCCCACAGACTGAGCCTGCTCCACAACCCCCTGACTGTAAGGCATCATGTACCCTTCATCCCCCCACAGACTGAGCCTGCTCCACAACCCCCTGACTGTAAGGCATTGTGCACCTTTCATCCCCCACAGACTGAGCCTGCTCCACAACCCCCTGACTGTAAGGCATCATGTACCCTTCATCCCCCACAGACTGAACCTGATCCACAACCCCCTGACCTGCACGTGCGGCAGCCTGGACCTGGTTCACTGGCCAAGGGGACCCCCTAGACCTGCACGTGCTGCACCTGCACCGGGTGACGCCATGGATGGATGGCCAGGGCAAGGGGGGCAACTTCTCCTGCACGCTGGAGACAGGGGAGACGACTGACATGCACGCACCGGGTGATGGCGGCCATGTTGGATCACTGGAGGAACTGCGTGGGGACCAAGATGCTGAGCGTGGCTATAGGCCTGATACTGACACAGGTAAACGACTTCAGTGGGAATGTTTGTTTTGGTTTTTTTTTTTTCTTTTGCCTTTTTGCTGTCCCATCTTCTGGGCCGTACAGTGGCGTTGTTCAAACGCTGCTCATTCCTAGTCCAACTCGCAGCCACACTCTGGTTTGTCAGGTCGCAGAATCCGAAACCTGCCGGGGAGCGAATCTAGGTTACGCTGTCAGGAGACAACCAACCGAGGAGACACTACACTGCTGCTGAGTTTCTTCGGTGGAGTTCGGTGGAGCCCGGTGGAGCCTGTTCTGAGTTAACATACGCAGGACACCACCCACTGACAACAATGATGTCTTAGTCGCGGAGCCAGCGTACAATGTGAATGTTATGTCAGTCACTTCAGTTATGGTAACATTTATCCCCTTATGGTTTTGTGTGTGTGTTTTTTTGTGCTTTCTTTTGCTTTTATTCAAATTTGTTATCCTAAGTTCTCACCTCTTTGGGTTCGTGTTCATCGACTGTCAACAAATATTGTGTTTTGTTTTTTAATGCTTTCAGTTTTACTTAACCCTCCAGTAAAACTTTACTGCAGAGACATGCATAGTTCCCCGGTTCAGCCAAGGACACCTCCTGTAGCAAACCAGATTATACCTTGAGTGGGGGATGGTTGGGGTGGGGTGGGGTGGTATGAAGGGAGGTGGGTGTTAGTGTGTTGTGTTATGATTATATGCAATGCATTCTCTAATGTATTCATTTGTCATAGAGATGTATGGTGAGGATACGTGAACCAGTCTGTTAGAAATGTTTGTACAAAAAGCGCATTGAGTTGCTTAGCAAGATTGTGCGCTATATAAGCATTATTAATTATTATTATTATAATAATTATACCCCCAGGGTTTATTATACCCGGATTTATTCTGGGCCCAGAATATATCCCCCTATTCACAAATAGCCCGCCCACCCCCACCCCATTTTATCTAGTCTGTGTTGTCCACTCTGTGTCAGTGTGTGTGTATGTGTGTATGTGTGTATGTCTCTCTCTCTCTCTCTCTCTCTCTCTCTCTCTCTCTCTCTCTCTCTCTCTCTCTCTCTCTCTCTCTCTCTCTCTCTCTCTCTCTTCCTCTCTCTCATCTCTCTCTCTCTCTCTTCCCTCTCTCTCTCTCTCTCTCTCTCTCTCCCTGTCTCTCTCTGTGTGCTGTGGGCCCCCCCCCACCCCCACTCCACAACCCTCTGTGTCTCCCTGTGTGTGTGTGTGTGTGTGTGTGTGTTGTGTGTGTGTGTGTGTGTGTGTGTGTGTGTGTGTGTGTGTGTGTGTGTGTGTGTGTGTGTGTGTAGCCTATGTGTGTGAGAGAGTGAGAGAGAGAGAGAGAGAGAGAGAGAGAGAGAGAGAGAGAGAGAGAGAGAGAGAGAACTGAACACTGAACACTGAAAGGTTTTTAATTGCGCTTCGGCCTTGGGCCATAGTACAAAGGGGAGAGAGAGAGAGAGAGAGAGAGAGAGAGAGAGAGAGAGAGAGAGAGAGAGAGAGAGTGTGTGTGTGTGTGTGTGTGTAGGCGTCTGTTACATTGTTTGCATGCATGTCCTTGTGAGTATGTGGATGTAAACATGTAAGCCAGCCTTCCTCGTCTTGTTGTAGATCCTTTTGATTCGCTTTCACCGACATTTCATCATCTTGTTTTTACGCTCCATTTTTCCCACGTTTGCTTTTACTGAGCTTCATCATTGTTCTCGTTGTTCAGCTCCTCCTGCTGTCGGTGACCTACCTTCAATGAACTTCATCATTGTTCTCGCTGTTCAGCTCCTCCTGCTGTCGGTGACCTACCTTCAATGAACTTCATCATTGTTCTCGCTGTTCAGCTCCTCCTGCTGTCGGTGACCTACCTTCAATGAACTTCATCATTGTTCTCGCAGGCTCAGCTCCTCCTGGCAGTCGGTGACCTACCTTCACTGAACCTTCATCATTGTTCTCGCTGTTCATCTCCTCCTGCTGTCGGTGACCTACCCGGTGTTCTCCCAGTGGAGCAGGCTGCGCACCTCCCGGCAGGCCCTCAGACGTCACCACGTCCCCAACAGGCTGAGGGACTTCGCCAAGGACGCCAACCTGGTCTACGCCAACACGGACCGTGACGTCATCTGGGCCTGCGTCACGCTGCCGGGCCTGTTGCGTCATCACCGGCCCGAGCTGAGGGTGCTGCTGAGTGACGTGAAGCCTTACATGGACAGGGCCCAGAACATCGTGCACACCACTGCTGAGTGACGTGAAGCCTTCCATGGACAGGGCCCAGAACATCGTGCACACCACTGCTGAGTGACGTGAAGCCTTCCATGGACAGGGCCCAGAACATCGTGCACACCACTGCTGAGTGACGTGAAGCCTTCCATGGACAGGGCCCAGAACATCGTGCACACAACTGCTGAGTGACGTGGAATCTCTGCCTTCCACGGACAGGGCCCAGAACATCGTGCACACCACTGCTGACTGACGTGAAGCCTTCCATGGACAGGGCCCAGAACATCGTGCACACCACTG
>CM065684.1:4730714-4732039 GCA_017654935.2 Phymorhynchus buccinoides
GCGCCACCCAGTTTTATGTATTTTTGGTTTTTTGTATGCGATTTTTGTGTGAGATGAGGAAGGAGGGAGGGGGTAAATTTTGACCAAATGACAACTTTTTCGTTGCCACTGGGTTTAAACGTATGCTAAGTGCATGGGCACACAGGACCTCGAGATCGTCTCATCCGAAAGAGACGTCAGACCGGAGTGCAGAGTGAGAGAGGAAAATCCCCTGTACCAAGGTTCGAACTTGAGTTTAGAGACGAAGCGCTACTGTAACTCTACACTAGGCTGTAATGTGTCTTAGTAAATGGCGAAATGCACGTTGTTATTTGTTTCCTTTTTCCCCATGCCAACAGTGATAGGCAAGTAATATTACTGGAGTGTCCCTGTGCTGCCATGGGGATAGAGGGGAAAATGACAACGTGCATTTCTACCTGAACTTTACTAAGGATTCCAGCTGAGTGTGACAGTTGAACATTCATTAAGTGAATTAGTTCTTTCGATAACTTGTTGTTTTCGTACTCTGGCTAAAAGACTCAAGGGATCATCCCAACAGCCGAAGCACTTGAACACTATGGTACAAATGCATCAGCTAAGGATGAGAACATTACGTGTGTGACCGTTTTTGATTACCCCGCCAAGTGGGCAGCCACACTCCCACTTGGGAGGATTTTGGAGACCGATGATGTTATGCCAGGAGTTTGTTATGGCTTAAAACTATGCATAGCTTAACACAACATTTTGATGTAGCCTTGGTGTTCTAGCCTTTTTCAATTGGTCTGATTCAGCCTTAAGCTAAGGCGACACACCATGTAAAGTTTAGGTTACTACATAACTTTTCTCATAATGTGGACATCAATAGCGATTGTCATTGGGATACAGACCACTTCCAGAAGGCTGTAGATTGTCATTGGGATACAGACCACTTCCAGAAGGCTGTATTTATTGTCATTGGGATACAGACCACTTCCAGAAGGCTGTAGATTGTCATTGGGATACAGACCACTTCCAGAAGGCTGTAGATTGTCATTGGGATACAGACCACTTCCAGAAGGCTGTAGATTGTCATTGGGATACAGACCACTTCCAGAAGGCTGTAGATTGTCATTGGGATGCAGACCGCTTCCAGAAGGCTGTAGATTGTCATTGGGATACAGACCACTTCCAGAAGGCTGTAGATTGTCATTGGGATACAGACCACTTCCAGAAGGCTGTAGATTGTCATTGGGATACAGACCACTTCCAGAAGGCTGTAGATTTTCATATCGCCTGGCTGCGTGTTGCTTAAAGGAGCACCCTGACGGATGCGTTTTTTTTTGTAAGAAACACGTCAAGATCACCTG
>CM065684.1:4732539-4737539 GCA_017654935.2 Phymorhynchus buccinoides
GGCGGGTACGGGTAAGAAGCCCATGCCAATTATCTCATGAAATAAAGCATACTTCAGTCAAATTTGCCCATAAGACGAATGCTAAACTCGTCTCATTGGCAAAATGTGACTGAAATTTTCTTCCATGGGATTCATACCCGCCCATGGGCTTTTTACCAGTCAGCGAAAAGGAAAAGAGGGTCCACCAAGGGAAATCATCGATGTTGACATTATTTTGTGAGGCATGCTACACATGAAGTTGTACTGTCTACATAAATCTGATGGAATCCTACCAGTTACGTGCACTATGATTGTAGTCTCCCGTAGTAGGCCTACACGAGTCCGGTAAAATATCTGTTTTGGTATCGGAGCATTTGATTTGATTCGGGTGTCGAGGTCCGCCTGAAGTATTTCACGTGGTGAACGACACGCAGACATCGTTACATCTCAGGAAATACTATAGCCTAAAGGGGAAGATCAAAACAATATGGCTCCTAACTTGTCATTTAGGGACCCTCACAATTTTCGCATTGACAAAACAAACAAGTGCAAGGCCGAGCGGCTGCAAAGTGCAGCATCGCCGACTTGTCATGTAGGAAATGTGTCGGCTGTAACAGGGGAGACCATCAAAGCGCAATATGGCTCCTAACTTGTGGAACATGGGCCTGTGGAAAGTACTAGGGCCTAGCGGGGATCCCATGTCAAAACTAATACATGTGGATAGCCTGCACTTGTCAAACTGTAGGGGAATACTATAGGGCGGGTAAGGGCCCACCCCAATTAAGAATAAAGAACATTTCAGTCAAAACAATATGAGACGAATGCTAGACATCATGTAGGGCAAATACTATATTTCATGAGAGGGGAAGGGCTTCACCCGCCCATGCGCTTATGGTCTCCTAAAATTGTCATGAGGACTGAATACTATAGACTAAAGGGGAAGATCACAAAGGGCCTAGGGCACAGCTCCTATGTTTGTCACTAAATACATCAGTGAATACTATAGCCTAAAGGGGAAGATCAACTGACAGTTATGAGAAAAACTAAATTGTCACCAGACAGGAAACAATAGACTAGCCTAGAAGCAACATTCTACCATTCAAAGCAAAGGGATGGCTAGGATCTAACTTGGGTTATGTTCGTAAACCTGAAACTACAGGCCTAAGGATGGTAGAGCAACATTTGGTATTTGGCTCCTTTGGCATTATTCATCGGGAAATACTGTGAGCGGGCTAAAGGGGAAGGATCAACAGTCAATATGGCAGCGCTACCCAATGTTTCATGTAGGAACATACTAAAGAGCGGGTTTGCCGAAATGGCTCCCTGTTTTGTTGCAGTCAAGCATCTGCATAAAAAAATACTTGGGCTAAGATGCGGATCAACACCCCTCCCCGCTCAATTTCTCCGGGGGGTTTCCCTTTGTTCAGTTGCCTTTCTTACTGCAGATTGAGCGCTTAAACCTCTGTATTTTTCTATATTTAACGTTCATTTTCATCCATATGCACAATTTAAGATACGCATTTTGCTAATATAATAGTGGCATACAAGGGCCAACCTGAAACAAAGGCAGAGGCTCGGGGTACGGGCCCCTTATTTCATATTCTCCAGGTTACGGGTACGGGGCTCAACTCACGGGACGCATTATTGTTCCTAACCCTATCCCTAACCCTATTCCTTACCAAGATGCGTTAATATATACCAAATAAGAAAATCCATTTGTTGACGATAAATTCGACTAGAAGCACAGGGTCCGAGTCTTGCAACAACGCCGTACCCGTAGCCACTGTGACACTAAATACCCGGGTGGGTGTGGGGGGTTAGCAACCTGCATCTTCGGGCTAACATTGTAAAACATGTTTATGATGTAGGTAATATTCACATTTCTTCCCGTCAAGAGCGATAATCTGTTGACTGAAAAATAAATGATCTATGTGTTCTCTTCTGAAGTGCAGGGAGACTCTTTGCAGGCCTACGACGACTCTCGGCTCTGCTGTCATCACCAACACACAACACATGGAGTCACACGACCAACACATAGGTTACTTGCAGTATCGCTGCAGGAGGGCTCATAGCATGTTTATCACCAACACACAACACATGGAGTCACACGACCAACACATAGACCTACTTGCAGTATCGGTGCAGGGGGGCTCTGCTGTCATCACCAACACACAACACATGGAGTCACACGACCAACACATAGACCTACTTGCAGTATCGGTGCAGGGGGGCTCTGCTGTCATCACCAACACACAACACATGGAGTCACACGACCAACACATAGACCTACTTGCAGTATCGACCCAGGGGGGCTCTGCTGTCATCACCAACACACAACACATGGAGTCACACGACCAACACACAACACTTGGTATCGGTGCAGGGGGGGAGTCTGCTGTCATCACCAACACACAACACATGGAGTCACACGACAAACACAAGACCTACACATGGGGTCACACATCACCAACACACAACACATGGAGTCACACGACCAACACACAACACTTGCAGTATCACGTGCAACACACAACACATGGAGTCACCGACAAACACACAACACATGGAGTCACACGACCAACACACAACCTACATGCAGTCACACGGTGCAACACACAACACTGGAGTCACACGACCAACACACAACACATGGAGTCACACGACCAACACACAACACCTACTTGCACACGACGGTGCAGGGGGGCATGGAGTCACACGACCAACACACAACACATGGAGTCACACGACCAACACATAGACCTACTTGCAGTATCGGTGCAGGAGGGCTCTGCTGTCATCACCAACACACAACACATGGAGTCACACCCAACACGTGTTTTTGACTACCCCACCGACTTCGGAGAAATTTGTTTATAAATCTTCACTTCAAAACTAACTGACAGAGGCTAGGGGTACGGGCCCGTAACTCACATTCTCCAGGCTACGGGCACGGGGCTCAATCACGGGACGCAAAATATGTGCACAAATGTCTTCAAAAACTACTAACATTAACTCTGACATGTTCCTAACCCTATCCCTAACCATATTCCTTACCAAGATGCGTTAAATATGCGAAATAAGAAAATGCATTTGCTGACGAAAAAATCGACTAGGAAGAGCTACTACCCCCTGAACATGGTCTGAGTGTTGCAAACAACCCCGTACCCGTAGCCACTGTGAAAGTAAATACCCGACACAGAAGACGATGGAAAACACACTACATTTAATGTTGCAGCAACGCCGTACCCGTAGCCACTGTGAAAGTAAATACCCGACACAGAAGACAATGGAAAACACACTACATTTAATGTTGCAGCAACGCCGTACCCGTAGCCACTGTGAAAGTGAATACCCGACACAGAAGACGATGGAAAACAAACTACATTTAATGGCTAGGTAGGCTACACCAAAAACCCCACAAACACTCACTTGCGTTCGTTCATAAATTGACATGTAGGCTAGGTCGAACCGCTGACTGGCTGGGTCACAATTTTGACTTGACCTTCTTCGAACCTCGACCGTAAGTACCATTTTAAAACAATCAGGCTGCTGATGGTGGGCACAAAACAGAAGAAGAAGAAGAAGACGACGAACAGCAGAAGATGACATTCAAAATATAGCACACCAAACTCTTTGGTCTCTTCCTCCTCCGAGTTGAAATGGAGAGAGGTGGGGAAATGGGACACCACTCACCACTCACTCTCCAGGGGTCAAACGAGGTCAAAACGTAACTTCGCAAACGGGTCAAAACCACGAGAATTTCGTGATAGCATGAGACCAAAATGTACATTTCAAATACCCTCTGACCCACCACGATTAAGTCCCTTGGTTTGTTCTGGGTAGCTGTGACCCAAACTTCAAATTGAGGCTGCTCTATAAAATGATGGGTAAAGGGTCAAGGTGGTCCCCCCCCCCCCCCCCCCCTACATTTCTCAGCTCTCCCCGCATTTTTACACTTGCCTTTCTTACCAAACATTAAGCTGTATTTTATGAACCTTTTCAGCTAATTGTCTTTGTTGAATAATTAATCGCAGTCATGATAAAGGCCATTATCGAATAGGACCCCCCCCCCCCCCCCCCCCCCCCCCCACACACACACACACACACACTATGCAGTACACACACAACAGCCGCGGAGCATTTGTCACAGTCCTGGTTCATTGCGTTTTTCCCATCTTGCCTTTATCTTCTACTATTATTGAATGCATGTGTTTCATTATGTAAATGGATGAAAATTAGTGTTAAACATAGCAAACGATAGAGGATGAAGTATTCAATCTGCAGTAAGAAAGGCAAGAACGGAAAAATGGTATCAACCGAGAAATGGAGGAGGTGGAGTGGGGGGGCACATCTTTACCTTTGTAAAGAATGGTAAATGGGACTTTCGGTATGCGAAATAAGAAAATCCATTTGCGAATCCCGTGATTTTGACACGTGATCTGGTGGGTCTTTAAAGACCCACAGAGCCGGCTGGATTAAGTCCCTTGATTTTTTATGGGTCGATGTGGTCCTCATTTAGACTTACCTCGTATACGATCGAGGCTGCTCTTTAAAGTGATGCCTCGTTTTCATGACTGTCGTCGTATACGATCGAGGCTGCTCTTTAAAGTGATGCCTCGTTTTCAATGTGTATGGGAGCAACACTTGGTCAAAATAAGATTTCTTACCAGCTATAAGAGGGAAAACACGTGAAACAAGTGATTTTGACACGTGATCTAGTGGGTCTTTAAACAAATGTTTTAAAGACCCACCACGCCGCTGTGTGAAAATCAGCGTTTCCACGTGTTTTCTCCTCTCTCACTGTAATAATTTTTTAAAGACCTACAGAGCCGGCTGTCAAAATCACGTATTTCACGTGTTTTCCTTCTTATAGCTGGCAAAAAATCTTATTTTGACCAAGTGTTGCTCTCATACACATTGAAAACGAGGCATCACTTAAAGAGCAGCCTCGATCGTATACGAGGTAAGTCTAAATGCGGACCACATCGACCCAGAAAAAAACCAAGGGACTTAATCCAGCC
>CM065684.1:4742539-4760039 GCA_017654935.2 Phymorhynchus buccinoides
AAATGCCCTTTGTTCGAACGAGGCTTATTTATATTCGGTTCTTTAGATGGTAATCTCGTAAGCACAGTCAACTATATATACATTTAACTCCTGTCTATATATTATTGCTGCAAAATTGTGTTAATAAAACATTTGCTTAAACCAACTGTATATATTTTGATCTCGTGTTCTCTGATCTATACACACACAGACCCAAACATGATTTTTAAAACAAATAACTGACATCAAAATGCATTTCCGTAAACAATATCACGCTTCAACCTTCCAGCAAACTAACTTTGAGCATAATATATTAATTTTCACAAATATGTTCAGCAAAAAAATAGCGTTTTCGGTATAACAAGCGTGCCTGTAAGGCCGTGTACACACATAAGCGGATATTCCATGCGGAAACCCGTGCGCAATCCATAAATAAGTGAAACAAAGAAGGGAAAAGATTTGCGTACGTGTCCGAATTTCCCCTATATGCGTTAACCTTTATCCTTCTTTCTTCCACTTATTTAGGGTTTTCCGTACGGAACTTACGCGTCTAATGTGAACCCGGCCTAAATCCTGTTTTAAAAATAATACAACTGAAGAAAAGAAAGAATGGGGGGGGGGGGGGGGGGGAGAAGAAGAAATAAAAATAAAAATTAAAAAAGAGATAGGGGGGGAGGGGGGGGGGGGGGGAGGATGGGGACAGAAAAATTAATACAGAATGTGAAGAGAGAAAAAAACAATGTGGAAAGGAAAAATATTGAAGAAAGGAGAAGAGGGAGAAAAAACAGACAAAAATACAAAAATACCAACAACAGACAAAGAAATGAAGGAGGGAGGAGGGGAGAGGAGGAGGAGGAGGAGGAGGAGGAGGAGGGAGAGAGAGAGAGAGAGAGAGAGAGAGGAGAGAGAGAGAGAGAGAGAGAGAGAGAGGAGAGAGAGAGAGAGAGAGAGAGAGAGAGAGAGAGAGAGAGAGAGAGAGAGAGAGAGAGAGAGAGAGAGAAGAGAGAGAGAGAGAGAGAGAGAGAGAGAGAGAGAGACAGAGAGAGAGAGAGAGAGAGAGAGAGAGAGAGAGAGAGAGAGAGAGAGAGAGAGAGAGAGAGAGAGTTGAGAGACAGAGAGAGAGAGAGAGAGGGAGAGGTGAGAGAGAGAGAGAGAGAGAGAGAGGGAGAGAGAGAGAGAGAGAGAGAGAATGAGGAGAGAGAGAGAGAGAGAGGGAGAGAGAGAGAGAGAGAGAGAGAGAGAGAGAGAGAGAGAGAGAGAGAGATTGGCAAAAAAAGGTCTTCTTTTAATAGTTGCTTGCGTCTCTCTCTCTCTCTCTCTCTCTCTCTCTCTCTCTCTCTCTCTCTCTCTCTCTCTCTCTCTCTCTCTCTCTCTCTCTCTCTCTCTCTCTCTCTCTCTCTCTCTCTCTCTCTCTCTCTCTCTCTCTCTCTCTCGTGTGTGTGCACGTGCGCACGTGTTGTGCCGCCCCAGGGGTGGGCGTTTCGTTGGACAAGATAATCGTCCAATCTGGCAAGGATAATCTGCGAAGCTTAATCATGGGGCTTACCTGACGACAGCCGGTGTATTGTAGGACCGACTACCGATGCTGGTAGGGCTGTAGTGACTGATACCACAGGACATCTGACATAGGCCTAGCACAGACTGATAATCTCTACATACTGTGCTCGCGGTATGTCTTGTAATCTGTAATCCTGTGGATTAGGACTGTCCCAATACTGTGGAGAGAGATTATCTTTTTTGGAAAGTTATTAGAGCCTTCATCTCCAACCAAAGCCGTGTATGTGTGTGTGTGTGTGTGTGTGTGTGTGTGTGTGTGTGTGTGTGTGTGTGTGTGTGTGTGTGTGTGTGTGTGTGTGTGTGTGTGTGTTGTGTGTGTGTGTGTATGTGTGTGTGTGTGTTTGTGTGCGTGTGTGTGTGCGTGCGTGCGTGCGTGCGTGCGTGCGTGCGTGCGCGTGCGCGTGCGTGCGTGCGTGCGTGCGTGCGTGCGTGCGCGTGCGTGTGCGTGTGCGTGTTTGTGTGTGTCTGTGTCTGTGTGTGCTTGTGTGCGTGTGCTTGTGTGCGTGTGTGTGTGTGTGTGTGTGTGTGAATGAGAGAGAGAGATAGAGAGAGAGAGAGAAACCAATGCACGTTGATTGCATGATTCAGTGTGTGTGTGTGTGTGTGTGTGTGCGTGTGTGCGTGTGTGTGTGTGTGTGTGTGTGTGTGTGTGTGTGTGTGTGTGTGTGTGTGTGCGTGCGTGTGCGTGTGCGTGTGCGTGCGTGTGTGCGTGCGCGTGTGCGTGTGCGTGCGTGCGTGCGCACGCGCGCATGTATGTGTGTGTATATGTGTGCGTGTATTTGTGTGAAAGACAGACAGAGAGACGGAAAGAAATAGTGTATAAAATGTGCTGGTGTGTGTTACTGTATGAGAGGTAGAGACTTAGACAGACAGACAGACAGAGAGACAGACAGACACAAAGACAGAGCTAGGAGATAAACAGATCAACAGATGAACAAGATCATTTTGTTCTACACCAAGATAAATCCTGGCAGCATAAAACATCAGCACCGTGAGCGACACCCAGCGGACACAAACAGGACTAAGATTGTCACTTATCTGGACAACAAACAACGTTAAAGAACGCTATTAAAAACAACATCTAACGTTGTGCACGTGACTTCCGTATTTTCTTTGACAGTAGATAATGCAAAAATTGAAACGAATGAGGCTAGGACAGGAGATGATAGTCAAATGAATGGTTTTCGGTATATTATAGTCACAGCGAATTATCTCTGTGAAATTCGGGCTGCTCCCCCCCGGAGAGCGCGTCGCCGCAAGTGCAGCGCCAACCCAATTTTAAAAAAAGATGGGGGGGGGGGGGGCACAGGGTGAGGAGGGAGTGTGGGCACACTTGGAAAACCTAGCTATCAATTTGACCATACCAGGCAGCGGGATGTGTCCCTGATCTTACCGACTTTCAACTGCCGTGGGATTTTTACGTTCGTAAAGCGCACGGGTCAGACTAGCTTTAAGTCCCCATCCGAAGGACTTGACGTTCAGTTCAATGTTCCTGTCAAACTTAGAACGAAAGGGCGAGGAGGACGGGATTCGAACCCGGGATCACTCACGCTGCACTGCAGTCACGCATTGCATTTTGGCAGGCGAACGTCTTAGCCACTCTGCCACCTTTTTCTCCATGAAGGGAAGGAAAGAACTCTCCAAAAATTAACTCCCTCCACCAATGCTATTGACGGCGCCATCGCCTAGCAAGGTATAAGCCACAACAACAAGGGAAACAAACGTTGTCTTATTATGGGTTCCTTATGGTGTATTGTGCAGCTCTCTCTCTCTCTTTACTCCTGGCCCTCTACTACAGTCTAATCACGTCAACCAGTGAACAAAACCTTTTTTGGGTTGGGTTACAGGGGCTTGTTCCTCTCACTCCTCATTAGGCCTTACGGTCTGAGCGTGGGGTCTTTCGGATGAGACGATAGAGCGAGGTCCCCGTGTGCCCATGCACTTAGCACACGTTAATGCCAGTGGCAACGAAAAAGGTATTGTCATTTGGTCACAATTTACCACCACCACCAACCACCCTTTCCTTCCTCATCAGTCACACAAAAATCGCATGCAATCTTTTTTAACCTTTGGCTGCGACGCGCTCTCCAGGTGGGAGCAACCCTAATTATGATCCACAGCGCTGGCGACGGTACTGGCTCTCTCTTAGTACAGAGGTGTTTTTTGGGGCGCCCACCGGTTCGCATAATGCGTTTCGCATAATCCAAGTCGAGTGTCTCTTCCCAAAAGAACTGGCAATTCGCATAAACGGGTTTGCCATTTCGCATATTATGCACTCTTGCAGGTTCTAATGCACTATACGTGACTTTCTGTTACTTTCTTACTATCCCTAACCCTATCCCTAACCTATCCCTAACCCTATCCCTAACCCTATCCCTAACCCTATCCCTAACCCTATCCCTAACCCTATCCCTAACCCTAACCCTAACCCTATCCCTAACCTATCCCTAACCCTATCCCTAACTTTCTGAGTTTTATGCGAAATGCCATGTCCACAAAGCTTTGTATGCGAAGCGGCAGTATGTGAATCGGCTTTATGCGAAGCAATGCGAAACGGCAATATGCGAACCGGGCCGCACCGGGGTTTTTTTTGTAAGGCGACGAACACGGATACTAATTATAATATAAGGGGGGTGTTGGCATTTTACACGGGAACAACCAAAGCACGGGAACCACGCTTCTGGGTCAAGCTGGGTCAGAAGACAAAAGGTCAAAGGGCAGGAGAAGACACTTGAGGTCAGGCCGTGTCACCTGCTTCCCATTGTCTCAAGGCACTCAAGGAGGGAAGTGAAAAGTGTACACCATTAAGTGGGGGGTGGGGGGGGGGGGGTGGGGGGGGGGGGGCAAAGAAGCGGCTGGAAGAAGGCGTGGGGGAGGGGGTTACACGAATGGAAGGAGAGAGGGAGAGGGTGAGGGTGATGGTGGAATTAGGATGGGGGGGCTGTGAGATGAGAGTCTCACGCTTAAAGGCGATTTCCCGAACGAGTGAAAACCGTTTGCTATTTGAACGTATAACACTTCAACAGTCCTTCTTTTTGCTATTTCAATCTATGATTTTCACTTTACTTTCTTTTATTTTCACTTGATAACGAGGATATTCTTTGAAACGTTGTGGGGTTTTTCACATTAAAAAGGGCAAAACAACCTGTTTAGTTCAGCGTATTGTTCTTATATGTACCTTGTCCTTCAGTGGTCATTTCTTTATTTTTTCGAGTATTGTCTTCCAGCCGAAGTCGGCCTTGCTTGGGCCTAACTATTTCTTAGTTAGGGGCATAACGGCAGCATGACGCATCTGCGCTCATAATTGACAGGAAACTGTCTGAGCGATCGAAGAAGAAGAAGAAGAAGAAGAAGAAGAAGAAAAAGAAGGAGATGACGGAGAGATCATAGAAGAAGGTACGTTTGAAGAGAGGTGTAACAATACTGATGGTGTAAACGTTTGTGTGGTTGTCGTTGTTTTTTTATGCTGATGAAGATGTGAACGGGTAAATCGTCTGTCGCTTTAAAGTAAGCTCTGCAACCAGGGTAGATTTTTTCTTCTTCTTCTTCTTCTTCTTCTTCTTCTTCTTCGATCGCTCAGACAGTTTCCTGTCAAGAACATGAGCGCAGAAGAAGTCATGCTGCCTGCGTTATGCGCCTAACTAAAAGAAGAGTTAGGCCCAGCAAGAAGTTCGACTTCGGATGAAGAGGAAAAGTTTTTCGAAAGTGTTTTCGTGAAAACAAGAAGTAGGCAGGAGTTTCAGTGATCCTGCTGTTTGGCATTCCCTCCCAGTCGATGACAGTTCCAGCTCTGGTTTCAAAGCTAGAGTCAAACTCAGAGTTTCAGATTCGGTTTGTAAAGCTACAAGCACTTGTACCTGGGTGAATGATGGGTAAACTGTTTTTATGACTGCGGGTGTATCAGTGGGGAAGCGGGGGGGGTGTAAAATTTATAGAAACATATAAAATCTAATAAACATCATGAGTATTTAAATAGAAGACTAGGAGAAGAAGGAAGAGGGTGAAGAAGGGAGAAGAGCTTTCAAAACAGCCAACAAGTGTCCGTTACTTGCAACAATAAATCTGTAATAAGAAGAAATCTCCAGAATGTGCTGCTAGAAGAAGAAGAAGAAGAAGAAGAAGAAGAAGAAGAAGAAGAAGAACAACAAGAAGGAACAACAACAACAAGAAGAAGAAGAAGAACAAGAAGAAGAAGAAGAAGAAGAAGAAGGGAAAAAAAAAATAGCTCAGTCGTTTCAGGGAATCGACCTTAGTAAAAAACAAAACAAAAAGACCTCCGTCCCACAAACCGAAGGCTTGCTTGTTGGTAAAGTGTCGAGTTTACAATAGATGACTTGGATCCCTTGTCCTGGCAGCCCGAACCACGAGGAAACAAAGGCCGGTGGGTAAAAAAGGAGGGTGGGGTGATGGTGAAGGAGGAGGGGGGGTGGACAGGCCCGAGAAGATGGGTGGGTCCGGATGGGGGGGGTGGGGGGTGGACAGCTGAGCGAATGACTCTGGGGTGTGTGGGGGGAGTACAGAGAATGAGAGGGAGGGGGTATGGTGTGTGTGTGTGTGTGTGTGTGTTGGGGGGGTGACTATGGACAGGGCGGATAAAATACACAAACTTTGTAACCGTTTTCTTGATTAGATAAGGGAAGGGTTGGGGGGGGGGGGGTTGTAGAGAAGTAGTGGGAAGCTTGGGTCGTGTGTTCGGCTGTCTGTCTGTCTCTCTGTCTGTTTTGGGGATGGTGGTGTTTTGTGTGCCTCCGTGACAACGCTGGGGCGTTAGAAAGTGACTCATCCAGTTTGGGCACAGGGTGGACACTGAAGAAACTAAACGAGTGTATGTTTGTTTCTTTTGTTTCTTTGTTTGCTTGTTTGTTTGTTTCATTCCCATCTACGATCGCAAAGGAGTCTGTTATTGTTGTTGTACCCTGGCTAAAAGACTCCAGGGATCATTCCCAACAGCCCAAGCGATTGAACACTATGGTGCAAAAAAGGCATCAGCTAGGGATGAGAACATTACGTGTGCGTGACCGTTTTTGATTACCCCGCACGCGAGCAGCCACATTCCGACTTCGGGGGACTTTGGAGACTGATGACGTTATGCTAGGAGCTTGTCATGACTACCGACAATCCCCCCGCGTAACAATGTAGAGCATGACAACATGTTGATGTAGCCTTGGTGTTCTAGCCTATGTCAATTGGTCTGAAAGGAGTCTAATTTTGTCGCGGGTATTGTGTGTGTGTGTGTGTATGTGTGTGTGTGTGTGTGTGTGTGTGTGTGTGTGTGTGTGTGTGTGTGTGTTCTGTCTGTCCCAAGGATATCCCCCGAACCGCTTGTATTATTTTATTTGTTACTTTCCATCTATATCGTGGATTTAGTTGATCTTGAGTATGTTTATATATCTTCTTCTTCTTCTTCTTCGATCGCTCAGTGTCCTGTCAATTATGAGCGCAGATGCGTCATGCTGCCGTTATGCGCCTAACAACAACAAAAACAGTTAGGCCCAGCAAGTCCGGCTTCGGCTGGAGGAAATGTTTTTGAAAGTGTTTCATTTCGTGAAAAAAGGCAGGAGAATGGTAAGGCAGAAAGATTAGTAGATGACAGCAAGCGAAGGGAAAAGGCAGAGTCAAAGAGAAGGGGAGAGAGAGAGAGAGAGAGAGAAGACGAGAGAGAGAGAGAGAGAGAGAGAGAGGAGAGAGAGAGAGAGAGAGAGAGAGAGAGAGAGAGAGAGAGAGAGAGAGAGAGAGAGAGACGAGAGAGAGAGAGAGAGAGAGAGAGAGAGAGAGAGAGAGAGAGAGAGAGAGAGAGAGAGAGAGAGAGAGAGAGAGAGAGAGAGAGAGAGAGAGAGAGAGAGAGAGAGAGAGAGAGAGAGAGAGAGACAGAGAGAGAGAGAGAGAGAGAGAGAGAGAGAGAGAGAGAGAGAGGTTACAAAACCACAGGTCGGCACTCTTCGTGATTTCCGAAGATAGATTCGGCAATTTGCGACGCACTCGGGCGAAGCAGACGACCCAAATTTTCGATGAAATTGGACACATTTTGCTTTCAAAATCAACTTTTAAAAGCAAAAGTTTGAACCAGACATAGCGGAATCGCGCCCCAACGCGTTCTTCTGGAACTGTGTGGCCAGCAAACGTCCGACATTTACGCGGTATCCGAGTTTTGACGTTCTTGTACACTTGGGGCCTTAGCGTATTGTGTTATAGATGCAAAGCATGGATGTCAAAGTTACCTGGGAAAACTGCTAAACATACCAAGTTTGTTTATATTTCTGGGGGCCTGGCTGGGTGGATAAGTGACGAAAGAAAAAGAGGCACAAACGTAGAACTTTATTTTCACGAACATAAATAACTCAACCATAACTCAAAGATTCAAGATTTTATTACCCCTCCTCTCTCTCTCTCTCTCTCTCTCTCTCTCTCTCTCTCTCTCTCTCTCTCTCTCTCTCTCTCTCTCTCTCTCCTCTCTCTCACAATCTCTCTCTCTGCTCTGGATGTCAAACACTCTCTCTCTCTCTCCTCTCTCTCTCTATCTCTCTCTCTCCCTCTCTCTCTCTCTCGTCTCTCTCTTCTCTACCAATAACTCAACTCTCTCTCTCTCTGCCAAACTCTCTCTCTCTCTCTCTCTCTCTCTCTCTCTCTCTCTCTCTCTCTCTCTCTCTCTCTCTCTCTCTCTCTCACTCTCTCTCTCTCTCTGCCAAACACTCTCTCTCTCTCCTCTCTCTCTCTCTCTCTCTCTCTCTCTCTCTCTCTCTCTCTCTCTCTCCCCTCTCTCTCTCTCCCTCCCTCTCTCTCTCTCCTCTCTCTCTCTCTCTCTCTCTCTCTCTCTCTCTCTCTCTCTCTCTCTCTCTCTCTCTCTCTCTCTCTCTCTCTCTCTCTCTCTCTCTCTCTCAGAGCTAGGCCCTATACTATTGCATTTCACCATTTAACCTGGGTGTTATCAGGTATCCAAGATGGACCGCCGGAGATTCAACTACTACTAAACCGCCTGCTATTCAATCTGATGTGTGGGATTGTTTCTAGTCCCCGAGCCGAAGGTTCGGGGAACTATTGTTTTTGTCTGATCCGTCCGTCCGTCCGTCCGGCGTGCCTCCGTCCGGCTATTCGTCCGTTTTTCTCAAAAACTATTCAGTCTATCATCATCAAATTTGGCATACTAGTTCGCCAAGATGCAAGCTATCCACTGATGTATTTAGTTGTACATTAAGGTCAAGGTCGCGCCAGTTATGGGGTTCAAACCCCGAAACACATAATCGCTAATATCTCGCGAAGTTTTGCATGTATTTGAATGCAGTTGTTTTCACAACATTTCTTGATGAATGGTCTATAACACAGTTGTCATTAATTTTTCTGTGCGCTCGTGTGCGCATGATCGCGCGCGCTCAAATCACGGGTCCGAACACACATGCGCCATGTGTGCCATGTGTGCTTTGTAGCTCTGTGGTTGACGCTCTCTCTCTCTCTCTCTCTCTCTCTCTCTCTCTCTCTCTCTCTCTCTCTCTCTCTCTCTCTCTCTCTCTCTCTCTCTCTCTCTCTCTCTCTCTCTCTCTCTCTCTCTCTCTCTCTCTCTCTCTCTCTGTGACAGATTGTAAGAAGATGCTTGGCCTAAAATCTCAATCCTTGTTTAATGAAGTTTTTCAAGTTTCTGTTCCAACGCGGGACATCGCAGAGTCTTTGAAAGAGACGGCCAAGAGAATTGAGGAACATTTTGACGAAATCAAACAAACTCAATGCGAGCTACAAAAACAAGAGAAAGAAAGAGAATCCGGAAGAACTAGCTTGACCAGTGGACCAGTGATGTGACTGTCGATTTGCCTGATTCTGTCGATTCTTTGTCTGTCATTATGCGTTTAAATTTCATAATCCTCGGTATGGATTAAAAACTCTTTCATTCCTACCAGCAGTTGTTGCTCTACAGAAGCTATTCTGAGAGCCTGGCTTTATAGAGCTGCTGTCTCTCAATTCCTGGATTTCCGGAGTGAGTGAAAGTGTGAAAAGGGGTGCTTGTGTTATTGTGTATCTAAGGTATTTTGCCGTGGGATATTCACTGGTCTGGCTTATTGGCAAATAAGTGTGATAATTGACAGAGAAAACAGAGGGGTGGGACAGCGCTGAGAGAAAAGCCGTTATTAGAGTAAAGCTGCTCACAGAAACGAGAGAGTTACAAGAAGACTGAGTGGAAAAAGCTGCTTATAGGAATGAGGGGGACAAAAGATGGTATGCCCCCCCCCCCCCCACCTGCGTGCGCATCTCGACCCTTCCAACGGAAGTGTCGCCATCTTTAGTCAGATTTGTGCGTAAACAGCATCGATCTGGCATTTTTCAAACAAAGTTACTGACTAAGATGGCGGTATCCCATAATATGGCACGTTCCTTGTAGCCGGATATGACGACACGTGGGTACTAGCCATATTTACATAAATCATAGAGATTAACTGCTCTATTTCTGTGACGTGGTATTATCCTTGTCGCGTTTGAATTGTATTGCGTATAGAGCATGCTTGTGTTTTTCGTTCAGTTTTGTTCCCCCGAGAATGGGTTTTGTAAAGCTTTCTGCAATAAACCATTCATTAATTCATTAATTGATTATCTTCTCTCTCTCTCTCTCTCTCTCTCTCTCTCTCTCTCTCTCTCTCTCTCTCTCTCTCTCTCTCTCTCTCTCTCTCTCTCTCTCTCTCTCTCTCACACACACACACACACACACACACAACACACACACACACACACACACACACACACACACACACACACACACACACACACACACACACACACACACACACACACAACACAACACACACACACACAACACACAACACACACACACACAACACACACACACACAACACACACAACACACACACACACACACACACACACACACACACACACACACACACACACACACACACACACACACACACACACACACACACACACACACACACAACACACACACACAACACACACACATACATTCGCTGTCTCTGTCCCTGTACCTTCCTCTCTCTCTCTCTCTCTCTCTCTCTCTCTCTCTCTCTCTCTCTCTCTCTCTCTCTCTCTCTCTCTCTCTCTCTCTCTCTCTCTCTCATCGAAGAAAGAAGAAGAAGCAAGGATGAGACGGGGAGGGTGGGAGAGGGGGGAGGGGGAGGAGGAGAGGGGTGGGTGGTGGGGGGTCGTGGCAGTAACACTACTACAGTAACTGTGGAGACGCCAAAAAAAGAAGCGTGTATCCTCCATGAACTTGGGAGGGTTCGCTCCTTCCTTCGCTCCGGACGGAGTTCCTGCGACGGTCCGACTAGGGTTTCAGACCGTGGCATTTATGACACGGGAACCCAGGGTAGCTTGATACCGTGGGGAGGGGAGGGGGAGGAGGGAGGGGGGTATGTGCTAGACCCTTCTCTCACTCCCCCTGCCCTCACCTCACCCACCCCCTCCCCTAGTCCCTCAATCCCCCTACCCACACACCCTCCCCTCCCTTGGTTGTAGAATGTAGGTAGATAGACGGGGGTGTGGCATTCTCAAAATAGATGTTTTGTTCTCAACCTGTCTGAGCTACATGTGCGAAGAGTTAGGGATAGGTTTTAGGGTTAGGGTCGGAGATAGGGATAGGTTTAGTGTTAGGGTTAGGAATAAGGTTAGGGATAGAGTTAGGGATAAGCTTAGGGTCAATTAATTTTAGTGTCGAATACACAAAAGACAAACATGTGATGGTACGTGCGAAATGACCGATGTCACACATGCGCAGACATGTTGATAACAAAATCCATTTTGAGAATGCCACACCGGGTCGTGTTATGACTCTGAGTGCCCCCCCCCCCCCCCCCCCCCCCTCCCATCCCCCTTTGTTTTTGCCACTTGACATGCCAGAATCATTTTGTTTCTGATATTGAATTAGCTGGCAAGCGGACAGTAAAAAAAACAACAACCGTTTTATTAGTTCTGTTTCAGATGTTTATTATAGAGTTTCAAAGATTCACCAAATCACGTGTCCAAAATCACGGGTTCTCACGTGTCTTTTCCTCTTATAGCTGATAAGAAATCTTGTTTTGACCAGGTTTGACTCCCATACAAAATGCCCCCAAATTGAAAACGAAACATTTTAAAGAGCAGCCTCAATTTCAAGTTGGGGGCATTTGCATGTGGGTCACAGCTACCCAGAAAAGAACCAAGGGACTTAATCGTGGTGGGCCAGTGGATCTTTAAGCCGGTGGGTGACAGATTCAGGGGCGGGGGTGGGGGGTGGGGGTGGGGGGGCACGTAAAAAAGAACGCGTGATACTCGACTTTGCAGGCCCAGTATTAGGGGGCAACATACCAGCAGATACTCACACTATCTTTAACCGCGAATGGTGAAGTTTCTTACCTGGCGCGATAATGCTAATCCAACAATCTACCAAGGATTCTTATCTACCTTTACTTCGGCAAAACTCACTCGAGCCTCTCCCTCCCTCCATCTCCCTCCTTCCATCACACCCCTACCCCTTCAGCCCCCCCCCCCCCCCCCCCCCCCCCCCCCCCCCCCCCCCCAGGTTTCGTTGTACTCCCAGCAAAAAGGGTAGTTCCAACAGAACTGGGGTATATTGTGATGGGAACGAAGGTTGTGAGTTTCTCTGAGCGTACCCGTATGTATGTATGTATGTATGTATGTATGTATGTATGTATGTATGTATGTATGTATGTATGTATGTATGCATGTATGTATGTATGTATGTATGTATGTATGTATGCATGTATGTGTGTATGTGTGTATGTGTATATATATATATATATATATATATATATATATGTGTGTGTGTGTGTGTGTGTGTGTGTGTGTGTGTGTGTGTGTGTGTGTGTGTGTGTGTGTGTGTGTGTGTGTGTGTGTGTGTGTGTGTATGTATGTATGTATGTATGTGTGTGTGTGTGTGTGTGTGTGTGTGTGTGTGTGTGTGTGTGTGTGTGTGTATGTATGTGTATGTATGTGTATGTATGTATGTATGTATGTGTATGTATGTATGTATGTATGTATGTATGTATGTATGTATGTATGTGTGTGTGTATGTATGTATGTATGTATGTATGTATGTATGTATGTATGTATGTATGTATGTATGTATGTATGTATGTATGTATGTGTGTATGTATGTATGTATGTATGTATGTATGTATGTATGTATGTATGTATGCATGTATGTATGTATGTATGTATGTATGTATGTAGGTATGTATGTATGTATGTATGTATGTATGTATGTATGTATGTATGTATGTATGTATGTATGTATGTGTGTATGCATGTATGTATGCTTGTATGTGTGTGTATGTATGTATGCATATGTATGTATGTATGTATGTATGTATATGTGTGTGTATGTATGTATGTATGTATGTATGTATGTATGTGTGTATGTATGTACATGTATGTATGTATGTGTGTATGTATTTATGTATGTATGTATGTATGTATGTATGTATGTATGTATGTGTGGTGTATGTATGTATGTATGTATGTATGTATAAAGTCTGTATACGTATGCAATGCATGCATGCATGTATGAAAACAATGAAAACAGCAATGACCTTAGAGTCCAAAAAACATTAACTCCCCTGAATTTCACCAGTGGATCTTATTTGATGAAATGCAAGGGAGATAAGTCGAAATTTACTACTAAGAGCATACACTTTTTGTTGTTGGTGGTGGTTGGTTTTTGTTCTCCATGTTTATGTCCATGTTAAATTATGAAAAAATAGTTTTGATTTGTTTTTTTGCTTGTGTTTTTTCGTCGTTGAACTTGGAAGTACAAATCATAGGGCTGTACCATCTTGTTTCTACCCCCCTCCTCCCTCCTCTCCTCTCCTCTTCCGTCCCTTCTACCCATCACCCCGCCTTATTTCCACGTGCAAAGCTCCGTTTCACACTTTTTTGGGGGGCGCCCGCTCTAGCCGGTGAAATGCAAGCCGTGTTGACGAAAGAGCTCATTACAAATTCTATTAGTGGGGGGATCTGTTCTGCCTGCGTCTTTTGTTTGACCCCGCCGACCCCTACCCCCCCCCCCCCCCCCCTTTCCATTCTCCTTCTTCTACAATGGCTGGGGAAGATTCCTTCATTGTCCAACACCCCCTCCCCTCCCCCCCCCACCCCGCCCCCCTCGTGCCCTCCACCCCCAGCCCCACCCCGCAGCTTTCTATCGCCGCCTACCTCTTGTATCTGATTCTGATTCTTTGGTATTTCCTACTCTCTCTCTCTCTCTCTCTCTCTCTCTCTCTCTCTCTCTCTCTCTCTCTCTCTCTCTCTCTCTCTCTCTCTCTCTCTCTCTCTCTCTCTCTCTCTCTCTCTCTCTCTCTCTCTCTCTCTCAGATATTCAAGATATTAACATTATAGCCCCCATCAACAACTAAGCCCATGTCGTGGGGCTGTCACCACGTTAAATCTTACCAGGTATTAAAAAAAAGGATAAAAACACAAGGTAAAAAAAAAAGTCAAAGTGTAGTAGTTAAAATACTTAGTTAAAAGTTACAAAATGTATTTTAAAATTACATGAAACGTACAAAGTAAAATATATCCAATTCAATATTCAAACGTACACACACATACGCACACACGCGTGACGCACGCACGCGCACGGCGCGCGCGCACACACACACATACACACACACATGCACGCATGCACGCACGCACACGCAACCTCCACCGCCACCACCACCACCACCACCCCCAAAAAAATACAAAAATACTGTCATTATTCAAACAGATCTTGGTTCCATTTCAGTCTACGTCTGTATGTCTGTATGTCTATCTATCTGTCTGTCTGTCTGTCTGTCTGATGTAATAAATACAGGCAATAACAGAAACACACACTCACACACGTACGCACGAACGCACCCACGAATGCACGCACCCATGCACGCAACGGATGTGTGTGTGTGTGCGTGTGTGCGTGCGCGTGTGCGTGTGCGTGTGCGTGTGCGTGTGCGTGTGCGTGCGTGCGTGCGTGCGTGCGTGCGTGCGTGTGTGTGTGTGTGTGTGTGTGTGTGTGTGTGTGTGTGTGTGTGTGTGTGTGTGCGTGTGCGTGCGTGCGCGCGTGTGTGGCTGCGTACATTCGCAGTATCGTCTTCACAAACGCAATGAATTTGAAGCAGATTTTCACAACAAACAATTCGTTTAATCTTTTGCACTTCAGGAACACTATAGTTAAATAATAAATTATGCTATTTTGAAAAGTATTTCATACACACTCTCTACCCCCCTCCCACCCCCACACCCCCTGTTGCCACTCATTTAGGCTTGATTAGTCTCTTCCATCCATCCCATCCCCTTTTCGAGGGCTTGGCAGATTATGATATAACAGAGCGATAATTCGCATACATAACAGGGCAATACACGTCTCAACGTCACGTACTGTCTCCATAGATCCTCTCAAACGTCGGGCAAAGTGGCCTGCCGTAAACACTGAAGATGATCCCACTTCCGTCAGCCGAGCTGTTTCCTGTCACTTATTGTACAGACTTAGTCGGTCCGCGTTGGCAAAACATAGTCCGTCTCTTCCGCAAGTCCTCCCGAAGTGATCGTTGATGGAAGGACGTTAGTTGTAGTGGACTGACAAGGAGATTAAGCCCCAATGCTCGGTGACAAGTGTCTTTGATGTAGACCTCCCCCTGCCCCACGTATATCATCTCTATCCCAGCGTCCTTGTTACTGAGGTGGGAGAGAGTTCCCGTGCACCGGCGTCACTTCATTTTTCCCTCGTGGGGATACCGGGTGGGGGGGTGTTTTGCATAAATAGTTCCCCCACCTTCTGGACATTCTGTGCTTGTAACTACCTCTAATCTGTCACTCTGCCTTTTATCTTTGCTTACTGTCATCTACTATCTTTCTGCCTTACCGGTCCATATTCCTGCCATTTGTTTCAAAGAAACACTTAAAAAAAGATTTCCTCCAGCCGAAGTCGGACTTGCTGGGCCTATTTCTTAGTTAGGCGCATGACAGCAGCATGACGCATCTGCGCTCATAATTGACAGGAGCGATAGAAGAAGAAGAAGAAGAAGAAGAAGAAGAAGAAGAAGAAGAAGAAGAAGAAGAAGAAGAAGAAGAAGAAGAAAACGGGCTAAAAAATTATCTAAAAATTAATTTTAAAACAAATTGATAGGTTATGGTCACCAGTACCGAACTTGAACGTATTATTCAGAAAACATTTTTAGCCTATAGTATAGAAAACCTATAGTGCCTTTTTTTCTACTAACATAATGTCAATTCCCCAGGAGACTCGCAACGTTAAAAAGTGAATCTTGACACAATCGTTGTCTAGCGAGCGCTTCCTTGAAGTGTAATTTATTTGTCCTACAAAATGTGTCTTGAGATCTTTCAAAGAACCCGTGTAATTGAGGAAATGTCCGCGCAATAACGCTGATTAAAATGGCCAAAAAAGGACGTCGTAGGATCTACACAATAACAAGATAAAACTATATTTATAATAAATAGGTCTAATGAAACTAAAAATGTCTTCTCTTTCTTCTCTCCAGAGCCCACGATCAATATAATAGAAATTGTTCGGAAATAATTAAGGGGAGTAATTTCATGGTGTGTGGGAGTGATCTTGCCTAACTCAATCGGTCAAACAGGGGAAGTCACTCTACCATCAGCTCTCGTAGCCTATCGACTCGTGTGTTTGAGCAGACATACAGCACTAAGAACACCGTGCGTCATTCTAAAACAATTATGTCATTTATATTTTTACGTCACATTTTGCAAGTTCCATCGGTTCTAAAAAAAAAGGTTTGCAAGTCGATGACTCGCATCCTGCGGTTTCAAGCTACGACGCCATTGTTGCATTGTTGCTATGGTGGTTGACCGAGTAATGGAGGTAAGCAACTCTAATCTTTCACGAAGTGCTCTCCCCTAGGGTTTTTTCCCCGAAAATCGTCTATTAACCATTCAGGCTCCTTCGCTAAAACAGTACCCTTGTTTCAGAATAAACAGCCATCATTTCCTAAGTTATCTGACAGCAACAACGTTATTCACAGAATATACGTCCTTGTTTTGGGGACCAAGCCGTCTGGACATCAACTAATCAGCCTGTTTGATAGAATCCTTTTAGAGAACAACATCTTAAAAACAAACTCGTAAAGTCGTTTCGCTACTTGTCACTTATGCGTCACAATATTTTATGTCCCTCTCAAATGTTCCCTTCAAACTTAATGTCCGATGAGTTGTCACGTAAACCCTGTGAACGATACCGTTTCCGTCAGTGAAGGTGTTTCCAACTCGGTCACGTTCGCCTTGTCAGCGTTGACGAACTATCTTCGTCTTCCAGTTTGTCTTCTTATAAAACACGGGCGCAAAGTAAGTTGACACAAGTAGGTTTAAGCTGAATTGAAGACTTGATAGTACTGACGACTCCCACGTTGCTCCTCCGAAATCGGAATGTGTCGGCTGAATGCAGCGAGGACACCAGTGAAAACTGGAAAACGGACACATACGTACCCATTGTGGCCTTATGGCCCTGGAACGCAGAAGAAGAAGAACTGCCAGGTTGCAGATAATCATTTACATCATCCCTACCTATACACCTTGGCATGAGGCTGTGTTGATCAGACCAGTTGACATAGGCTGGAACACCAAGGCTACATCAAAATGTTGTTATGTTCTGCATGGTTGTGCGGGGATTGTCTCAGGCCGCGACAAGCTCCTAGCATAACATAATCGGTCTAAAAATTATCAGAAGTCGGAGTGTGGCTGCTCACGTGGCGCGGGGAAATACAACAATTTAATGGTCAAAAGTGCTTCGACTGAGGCCATGACAAGCTCCTAGCATAACATCCTCAGTCTAAAATTCATCCGAAGTCGGAGTGTGGCTGCACACGTGGTGTGGGGTAATCATATCAAAATCATATCAACTTTTTTTTTTTATAAACCTGGGGGCACAAGAAAATGAATACACGTACCATTCACACCTGCGGCATCAAACATTGCAAACAATAGCCCAAAAGACCCCATAACA
>CM065684.1:4792539-4810039 GCA_017654935.2 Phymorhynchus buccinoides
TCACAATGCTAATAATAAAGTCAGTCTATAAAATAGAGAGTTGAACTATTATACTATTTAGCAGGGACATGTTGTTGCCTTAAGTTATCATACATGGGACAACAACAACAACAACATACAGTATTTATACGGCGCTGAATCTTGATATAAATCAAACAAGTGCAACTCCGAGCGGGTCGCAGCATCGAAAAATCGGAATGTGTCGGCTGTACACATACATAAAAACGCATCAAAACAGCACGTAACTACATAAAAACGCATCAAAACTGATTATGTTTTTATATATAGCCTTGGGGTTTGGACCCGTGATTTGAGCGCGCGCGATCATGCGCACACGCGCGCACAGAAACATTCATGACAACTGTGTTATAGACCATTCATCAAGAAATGTTGTGAAAAAAACTGCATTGAAATACATGCAAAACTTCGCGAGATATTAGCGATTATGTGTTTCGGGGTTTGAACCCCGTAACTGGCGCGACCTTGCCCTTAATGTAAAACTAAATACATCAGTGGATAGCTTGCATCTTGGCAAACTAGTATACCAAATTTGATGATGATAGACTGAACAGTGTTTGAGAAAAATGGACGAATAGCCGGACGGAGGCACGCCGGACGCCGCCGGACGGACGCCGCCGGACGGAGCAGACAGAAACAATAGTTCCCCGAACCAAAACGCACACACACGTTAGCATTCATAACGCATTCAACCAAAAACATAATACAAAGCGAACACACACGTATGACATAAATGCTATACAGCAGAAACAGACCTAAAGGCAAGAGAGAGAAGAGAAAGAGAGTGGAGCCTCAATGACGGGGAAACAGGTGGGTTTTGAGGTTAGATTTTAAAGCAGAGAGGGTCGGTCGCTGACGGAGAGAAAGAGGAAGTTTGTTCCAAGATGTCGGTCCTGATCAGGACAGCAGCAAAAGAGCGCCGACCGACCGACAGACAAACAGACAAACAGAGAGAGGGTGAAGGCAGAGAGAGAGGGGGACAGAATGAGAGAAATGCATACAGTCACAAAGAAAGAGGCAGACACAGACAGAGACAGAGCCAGGAGGGGGACAAAATTCTCATTTTCCATCTCAAATTTCCGAAACGGTTCCAGAACGTTCCCCAAGACCAGGGCGTGCTCGGAGATAAGGATCGGAGACGGAAACGGAGACCCCCCCCCCCCCCCCCCCCCTCTCCCTGGAGAGATATAGATAAGAAAGAAACTAGTAGGGTAGAGTATATGGATAGATAAGAGTAGAAAAGAGAAAGACAGACTGAAAGAGAAGAAGACGAATGTTGCGGAAAATTGCTTCTGAATAACCCGTCAGAGACTCGTCTGCCTTGCAAACTACAAGAAAGAGGGAGGAGGGAGAGAGAGAGAGAGAGAGGGAGGAGGGAGAGAGGGAGGAGGGAGGGAGAGAGGGAGGAGGGAGAGAGAGAGAGGGGGAGGAGGGAGAGAATGAGAGAGGGGCGGATTGGAGAGAGAAGAGAGAGAGAGAGAGAGAGAGAGAGAGAGAGAGAGAGAGAGAGAGAGAGAGAGAGAGAGAGAGATAATTGAATTGAATTGAATTGAATTGAATTGAACCTTTATTTTACAACGGTAAAAGTATTGGCATACAGTAGCCATTTTTCATACTTGCCGTTAACATACAAGAGAGAGAGAGAGAGAGAGAGAGAGAGAGAGAGAGAGAGAGAGAGAGAGAGAGAGAGAGAGAGAGAGAGAGAGAGAGAGAGAGAGAGAGAGAGAGAGAGAGAGAGAGAGAGAGAGAGAGAGATTCGGATATTTTATTCATAAAGGCCATAGCCCCTTAGAAGAGGGGGGGGGGGGGGTAAGCAAACAGCACAGCAAAAGCAATGAAGGCTAGATAATTCTCTTTCACCGCCAGCCATATTTCAGCCAAAACATTCCATTAAATTTACCTGGGTAGAGAACAAAATCCATCTGCAGTATTGAGGATTGTTCTGTGACATATATAAAATAAGGTATAACCTTACTTCCCAAAACTAAGACAATAGGGCATTTGGATAATAGACCCCAATTTGATGCCTTTTAGTGACATAGGTGTTAAGTCACTGTGGTGCTAAGATGTGACTTTGGCGGTGAAAGGGTTAAATGCCTCGTATAGATACAGAGACAATGATTTGACACTATTGTCACTTTTGGAAGACAAACAGGAGCACTAATCTAAAGAGGCATGGATCGCGAAAGTATTTACGTGGTATACATTCTTGTTTAAGATCTCTTAGTTCTGGACATGATAACACAAAATGAACTTCATTTTCAACAGCATCGTGACATAAGGGACATGTCAAACTATTAGCATGAGTCTGTCTGTAGCGATAATAATGTATATATATATATATATATATATATATATCAGAAATGCCAAATCTAAATTTATAATTCTCTCTCTCTCAACCCCAGTCGTTTGCCTCTGCTATTGTATTGTGGCCTATGGCCAATATGCAATTAAAACATTTCAGTGTTCTGTGTTCTCTCTCTCTCTTTCTCTCTCTCTGTCTCTCTCTCTCTCTCTGTCTCTCTCTCTCTCTCTCTCTCTCTCTCTCTCTCTCTCTCTCTCTCTCTCTCTCTCTCTCTCTCTCTCTCTCTCTCTCTCTCTGTCTCTCTCTCTCTCTGTCTCTCTCTCTCTCTCTCTCTCTCTCTCTCTCTCTCTCTCTCTCTCTCTCTCTCTCTCTCTCTCTCTTACTCTCTTTGTCTCTCTCCCTCTCTCTTTCTCTCTCTCTCTCTCTCTCTCTCTCTCTCTCTCTCTCTCTCTCTCTCTCTCTCTCTCTCTCTCTCTCTCTCTCTCTCTCTCTCTCTCTCTCTCTCTCTCTCTCTCTCTCTCTCTCTCTCTCTATATAATCAATGTTTCAACCTATCTTTTATCATAATAGCACCTGCTTTGCTACCTTTATGTTCACATTTGTATGTGTAATGGTATGCCTTGCCATGATTGTGTTCTATGTTCGTATAATGTATTGGAAGACTAGGCGTTGCCTAAAATGTTTATCCTTGAAAAATAAAGATCAAGTTTTTAAGTTTTCAAGTTTTCTTCTTTTCCTCTTTGTACTAACCCCCCCCCCCCCCCCACCCCCCCCCCCACCCCACACACCACACACACACCCCCACACCCACCCCACATACACCCTAACGCCACTCTTCATTATTCTATCCTTTATTCTTCTTAAACAGGTGATTATCCTTTTCAACACCGAACCCGCAGCCAAACAAAGGGAAAACAATTTTACACGCGAGGGCGTGAGCGAGGGTGGGGGTGGGGGATGGGGAGGGACTTGAAAAACTTGCCTCCGTGTGGGGATACCGGGGGGGGGGGGGGGTCTTTCATAAAAATAGTTCCCCCACCTTCTGGAAGTTCTGTGGCTTGTAACTTCCTCTAATCTGCCACTCTCTTTTACTCTTGCCTTTTTCCTTTAGCTTTCTGTCATCTACTATCTTTCTGACTTATTGGACCATTATCCTGCCTTTTTTAAATTATTAAATCTTCGCAATAATAGTTCTCCTTTGAGCTCCTCCGAAATCGGAATGTGTCGGCTGTACGCAAGCGAGGAGACCAGTTAAAACTGAAAACCGGACACATATGTACCTTACCCATTATGACCATATGGCCTGGAAACGCAGAAGAAGAAGAAGACAAGACGAAGAAAAAAAACCTGCCCTCCGACAACGCCGGAAGAAGTAACTCACAGAAGCAGGCCGTGTAGTCATGAGTACTGCTTAGCCTAATCTACACTAATCCCCGTTTTGAATGTGTAATCCACACTCATGACGACAGGACCTGAGGACAGAACATGGTACCCCACAAAAAGCCTGAATATACAAAGAGTTCGCACTCCGCAGCTGACTGAAGCCGGGTTTGTTTGTTTTTTAAACTCCCACCCTTTCACCTACACTACAGGTGGGGGATCAACTGCCTCTGTTACCATACTGACTGCCAGAGAAAATGACAGAAAAAAATGATCGGGCAAATCATGCCATGAAAATGACAACTGAGAGATAGAGCCAATCTGGTAAAAATGGGGTCTGGGGATATAACTCTCTTGACTGTGTTAGAGCAAACGCCAGCATATCAGGGTTATTCCTCGTCATCTGATGACATCATCAGTGAGGTCATCAGGTCAGCACGTGATACGGTGGTGGCAGGCAAGGGGGTTAACACTTCCCACCTTCCACCTTTTCACCTTCCAGCTGGGAGGAAACTGGGCTTCATTCTTTCTTTGCAAGGTTTGTAAGGCTGCGAAGTTAATCACTCTTTGTGATATTAAAGGCCGTGTACACACATAAGCGGATATCCCATGCAGAAACCCGTGCGCAATCAGGAAATAAGTGAAAAACAAAGAAGCGAAAAGATTTGCGCACGTGTCCGAATGTCCCCCTATATGCGTAAACTTTTTATCCTTCTTTCTTCCACTTATTTAGGGTTTTCCGTACGGAACTTACGCGTCTAATGTGAACCCGGTGGCTTTTTGGTGGTACTAACAACCTACCCGTTTCAGAGAGAGGAACCCACCCGCTATCGCTTAAAGGGGTGGGTTGGTGTATGTGGGGGGGGGGGTGGGGGGGGGTCTATCTCCCCTTACGATCAAAAGCGGTCATGATCGATTCACGCCCACACGCCAGACCCGACCGGCTATCATCATCATGTCAGAAGGCGTGACGAGGTCTCCTGAAGGGGAGGGGGGGGGAAGGTGTCAGGGAAAGGTAGAGACGGAGGGGGGGGGGGGGGGGAGGGGGGGGGGAGTGTGTAGACTATAGTGTGGGGTCAAGCTATTCACCCCCACCACCCCTCTGGTCTTAAACACCGTATCAACTTTAGCTTGCGACACTCGCTGTAGAAGCGGGTGGATTCGCAAACACCCGACCCTTGGGTTGAAAATCCGTAAACGTCTTGACACCCCCTGACAACAGGGATAACAGAGTGGAGGGGGGGGGGGAGAGCAGGGGTAGAGTAGGGGGGGGGGGGGGGGGGGTCGCGGGTGGAAGAAGCGTGTCGTTAACCTCCTCCTCCTCTCCTCTCCCCCACCCCCCACCTCCCCTCCTCCTTAGCTTATCTTCCCCTTCTAACTCTTTTCTTTCTTTCAATTCTTTTCTTCCTATAATCGACGTTCAGGGGTTAATTTGGTAATAGGCGGCTTCTTCTCGTGTTCGCGAGTCACTTTTGTGACACCCCTCCATCACACACCCACGCACCCACACACCCACACCCCACACCCCGCTTCTTAGATCTCACCCACCCACCCTCTCTATTTTTGCCCATCCCACACACCCCTCCCACACCCCCACCTCCCCAATCTCCCTTCTCTCCTGCTTTTTCGTCGAAGTCTTCAGATCACCGTTTCTATTGTAAATCCACCCTCACTCCTTCCCCCGAACTCCCCCACCCCCACCCACCCCCACCCCGCTATCAGCGTACATTGTTTACCTTCCTCCCCTTTTTTATCTATTGTCACATTTAACGAGATTCCAAACTCATTACCCTTCGGATTATAAGGTTCAATTACGGGACTTGTTCGTGTCACGGCCGGCGGACCAGGAGATGGGAGGGTGTGGGGGAGGGGGTGTGGGTATGGGGGGGTCAAGGGAGTAACGGTGACGAAGACTGGCACCGCAAGTAACCACGAGTGGGTCTTAAAACAGTTAACGCGGGGTTAGTGACATGGAAATTAGGCTAAGCTGGCGAAACGATTTGGCAGTCTGGTCTGGTTTACAGTGAAGCGAATAAGGGGAAGTAACTCTATGTTAATTACCTCCCTCCATCGGAGTTATTTTCGGCACCCACCCATCGCCTAGCAAAGCCTGGGCAACAGCCACAGGGAGACAAACCTAAACGTCATCAACACACACGCACGCACGCACGCACGCACGCACGCACGCACGCACGCACGCACGCACGCACGCACACACGCACGCACACGCACACGCACACGCACACGCACGCACACGCACACGCACGCGCGCGCACGCGCACGCGCACGCGCACGCACACGCACACGCACACGCACACGCACACACGTACACACACACACACACACACACACACACACACACACACACACACACACACACACACACACACACACACACACACACACACACACACACACACACACACACACACACACACACACACACACACACACACACACACTCCGAGCACATAAAGCAGGTTTAGTTTTGATTTCGCCATTGTATGTGTTTACTTTTCAATATGTGCATACACATTCTAAAAGTATGACTAGGTTTGCTTTTGTCACGTGTGTGTATTTACTTTTTAATTTGTGCATGTTAAGTATGAATAATGTAATATAGGAATAATTATTATGTTTGATTTTGTTATGTGTACATATATTTACATTTAAAATGGTGCATGCTAAGATGAGTACGTAAAGTAGAGCTAGGTTTGATTTTATTACGTGCATGGTTTTCCGTTCAAATAAGTACATTTTTAAGATAAGTATGTAAAGTATGATTAGGATTGGCTTTGTCATGTGTTTGTGCACTTCTCAATTTGTGCATGTTAAAGATGAGTATGAAAAGTAGGATTATTATGTTTTGTTCTCCGTGAGTATGTGCTTAGGCCTACTCTTAATTTTTGCACGCTCAAAATGAGTATAGTTAATAATATAAGGTTTGATTTTGTTATTGTCGTGCTACTATATAGGGTTGTATTTTGCATTCTTATATTGCTTTGTCTGTGCTCATTTTCCTTTTTCATTTCTACTTTTATATTTGTAATAATTTTTTTTCTAGAGGGCTGGATGTAAAAAAGCATGTTATTGCTTATTCTATTACCCTCTATAAATAAAATTCATTCATTCTGTGGGGATACCTGGAGGGGGTTCTTTTGCATAAATAGTTCCCCCACCTTCTGGAAGTTCTGTGCTTGTAGCTTCCTCTAATCTCTTTGACTCTACCTTTAACACGAATGAGCCAAGGGACAGGAGCAAACTTGTTATCAGACTGATTGTTCAAGTCTGTAATCGTCTGTTTGGTACAACAACGACAAAATAATAAAGAATATAGCATATATTATACACATATTATACTTGATTAGTGCTTATATGTGAGGGGGTGGGGGTAGGAGTGTCCGTTTCATTGCAGAAATTTTGTGAAATGTTGCTTTGCAACTCTTTCATATTTCGTAAGTTGTATGTAGAATGTTTGATCAAAGAAACCACAAACACCACTAACTGTGTATACTTTTTGAAGGTAGCTCTGTGCTGTGAAAAGAATAAAATAAAAGTAAAAGATTGTGCTGGTTTACTTTTTGTCCCAATGGGGGACAGATAGTGTATGAGCATGGTACATAATTGTATGTAGAATGTGGTAGACAATCTACGTCTTGTAAACTTTAAACGCTTGTAAAGGAGGTAGAAGGGTGTCTTTGTTTTTGCAAAATGTGTCTATTATAATTAGTCACGTAACTGGTATGTCGATGGCAGTATGATTGTATGTCCAGTATTGTATCTAAGCTTGATTAAGAATGCGAATGCGGTCTATGCTTCTTCTTAGAATGTTCATATTGTAACTATTTTACTCTTGTATAATTGTGTGTGTGTGTGTGTGTGTGCGAGTGTGTGCGTGCGTGCGTTCATGTGTGTGTGTGTGTCTGCGTGCATGCATGCGTGCGTGTGCGTGCGGGGTGTGTGCGTGCGTGCGTGCGTGCGTGCGCGCGCCCGCGCGCGCGTGTGTGTGTGTGTAAGGAAGAAAGAGAACGTTGCATGCAATCATCGTGTTTATTTTACTTTCTAATGATACACTATTAATTTTGTTTGCCTTTAATGTTCTTGTTATCAATGTAAAGCGCACTGAGCTCATGTGAGAAAGAGCGCTATATACATTCACATTATTATTAATATTATTATTATTATTATTATTATTAATATTATAATGAAGAACATTTAAACTGATATCAATAAACAATAAAGTTATTGATCATTATTATTATTATTATTATTATCATTATTATTAATATTATAATTATTATTATTATTATTATTATTATTATTATTATTATTATTAATATTATTATCATTATCATTATCATTATTATTATTATTATTATTATGAAAAGTATAAAGTCCAGTCCAGAAAACCCCCAACAACTGGGAATCTGAATTCTACAGGGTTTACAAACCTTTCAGTGGAATTTAAAGCTGAATAAGCCTGGCAGGCACCCCCCCCCAAAAAAATGTGAGAAAGTACAGTTTCAATCTTGGAAAGATAACGTTACGGAATACGTATAGGCCTAGTATATATAGTAGCGCTGGGGGGGGGGGGGGGGGGGGGGAGGGAAAACAGGACGGCAACAACGCCATATAAACCGTAGTCCCAGTCCAACATTGAGAACAAAACGAAAACACGAATCAACCCACTGGGTTTCAACTTCGCCGGAAACGATTGTCGCAGTAATGTTGCAGCAAAGAGTTCTTAAACTCCGTGGTTGCAGCAAAAAGCGAGTTCGTTCATATTAAAATCAAATTCATTGGAAGCGCGTGGATATGACTCGCTATTTTATTAAGCTGACGTCATGGGGGCATAGTTTTCAGTACAGGTGTTACGTGAAATATATCACTCATGAGATAACTCCCCTTTTCCTCTTTCGAATTGTTTGATGTTTCGGGAACAATTCGCCCCTGAATACATTCAGAGGCGTCTTGTGGCGTGCAGAGGAAGAACAGAGGATTCATCACTAAATACTGAGTAGTCAGCGATGATGTTCTGAAAGTTATTCTTGATTATTTTTGTCTGAATGGGCGTTTGTTAATATCGTCCGCCATTTTGAACAATGGCGAAAAGCAAGCCTGTGCATCGAGTTCTTGGCGAAGATGTAGATTTACACCCCCTCCCGCTCAATTTCTGGGTTCTGTCCGTGTAAATTGACACTTAAATCTCAATAATTTAAAAAATAAAAGTTATCGTTACGGTTGTGGCGTGGCATGAATATTACGGTGAGGAGGATTGTTGTTGTTGTTGTTCCCTGGCTTAACGACTCCAGGGATCATCCCAACAGCTAGAGCACTTGAACAATTCAGAACAAATGCACCAGCTAGGGATGAGAACATTACGTGTGTGACCGTTTTTTATTACCCCGCCATATGAGCAGCCACACTCCGTCTTCGGGGGATTTTAGACTGATGATGTTATGCTGGGAGCTTGTCATGGCTTTAAGACAATCCCCGCACAACCATTCAGAGCATAACAACATTTTGATGTAGCCTTGGCGTTCTAGCTTATGTCAACTGGTCTGACACGGGCCTCATGCCAAGGCAAGAGGGGGATTTATTTCACTGGAAGATTTATTTCTCATGACACCGGACGTTCATTTGGGCACTTTGTTTTTGCCGTGTTTCATTTTAATTTGGTCCAGTAGTTAAGCTGGCTATGAATACGCCGCATATTCTATTCACACACACACACACACGCACACGCACACGCACACGCACACGCACACGCACACGCGCACACACACACACACACACACACACACACACACACACACACACACACACACACACACTACTTTTTTCTCTCGTTCCATTTCTAATGTACTCTATTCCTTACGCTAACATAGGAGCTGATCTGGTAGTACCAAAAAAGTAATGGGGCTGGAAGAGGGGAGGGGGATCAGGGGTGGGTGGGGGGTGTAGGGTGTTCCTCTTGCCTTACTCTTTGCTGACACTCGTGATGTACGAGCTGTACCCGGGGTTTTCCTTTCCATGTTGGATTTGGAATAGGGAGAGAGAGAGAGAGAGAGAGAGAGAGAGAGATATGAGAGAGAGAGAGAGAGAGAGAGAGAGAGAGAGAGAGAGAGAGAGAGGAGAGAGAGAGAGAGAGAGAGAGAGAGAGTGAGAGAGAGAGAGAGAGAGAGAGAGAGAGAGAGAGAGAGAGAGAGAGAGAGAGAGAGAGAGAGAGAGAGAGAGAGAGAGAGAGAGTGAGAGAGAGAGAGAGTGAGAAAAAGAGAGAGAGAGAGAGAGAGAGAGTGTGAGAGAGAGAGAGAGAGTGAGAGAGAGAGAGAGAGTGAAACGGATAGAAAGGTTAGAGAGGTGAAGATGGAGAGAGAGAGTTTAAAAAAGAGAGAGAGTGAAGAAAAACCAAAGGAAAGAAGTGAGTGTGTGTGTGAGTGTAGTGTGTGTGTTGTGTGGGAGTGAGAGTGTGAGAAGTGTGTGTGTGGTGTGAGAGAGAGAGATGTCTCTCTCTGAGTCTCTAGAGAGTCTCTCTCTCTCTCTCAAGAGAGAGAGAGTGAGAGAGAGAGAGAGAGAGTGAGAGAGAGAGAGTCTCTCGCTCTCTAGAAAGGTTCTCTCTCTCTCTGACCCTATCTCTCTCTCTCTTCTGTTCTAAAAAAAAGGCCCCCCCCCTCTCTCCTCCTCTCTCAAGTCTCTCAAACTCTCTCTCTGGAAACGAAGTGTGTGTGTATGTCTGTCTCTCTGTCTGTGTCTCTCTCTCTCTCTCTCTCTCTCTCTCTCTCTACTCAACGACCCTATGTCCTCTCTCTCTCTCCTCTCTCTCTCTCTCTCTCTCTCTCTCTCTCTCTCTCGTCTTCTTTCTTCCCAGTCTCCTTTTGGTTTTTTCTCGTCCGTTATCGCACTCTCTTTAATAAAAAAAATAAAAATAAAATAATAATAAAAAAGATTAGGGGACAAGATAAAATGGGATTCTTGTTTGCTGGACACTTGACGACTGGGTCTCGGACAGCCTCAAATTAAACATCACCATGCATTGCCAACTTCAAACGGGCAAAGAAAAAGGTCATTTGTTGCGGTACAATTTGTCCAAAGGATACATGTCCCAAATGGACACATTTTGTACCGTATTCGCGGTTTAATTTTTTTATTTTTTTAAAAATCACCCTCCAACGGTATAATTTGTCTTACTTTGGACATTTTTTCCACGATGTCTTCTGGAAGTTATGTGCTTGTAGCTTCCACTAATCTGTCACTCTCTTTGACTCTGCCTTTTCCTTTTGCTCACTGTCATCTACTATCGTTCTGCCTTTCCGGTCCATTCTCCTGCCCTTTTTTCACGAAACGTTTTCAAAAACATTTCCTCCAGCCGAAGTCGGACTTGCTGGGCCTAGCTAGTTTTTTAGTTAGGCGCGCAACGGCAGCATGACGCATCTGCGCTCATAGTTGACAGGAAACTGTCTGAGCGATCGAAGAAGAAGAAGAAGAAGATATATTTTGGTGTCGACTGCGGCACAATTTGTCCAAATTTGACCAAGCTGCTGAGAACTAGTCTATAGGTATACTACTAGTACAGGTGAGCGGTCACTTTGTCGTAAGCTTGCCCATTTTGACCGGCTTATTTTGTTTGCGAAGGTGTTTCTGTTCGTTGGACAATGCAGATGACCAGTAGTCCGCGGTCCCACTGACCACTGCTGTTGGCTCTGTTATTGCTGTGTTCCTGCTGTTGTTGGTACTGCTACTGCTTTTGCTGCTGACATTGGTATAAGCAAATAGACGATTTTCGGAGAGAAACAAACTAGGGGAAAATTACAGTTAATTACCTCGACTTCCTCGGTCAAAACCATAGCAACAATGGCGGAATGGCGTCGACGCTTGAAACCGCAGGAAGCGAGTCAGCGACTTGCAAACATTGTTTTTTAGAAAACTGAGGGGCGGCCAGTATCCGCAAACCGATAGAACTTGCAAAATGTGACGTACAAATATTAATGACATCAAATTTTAGAATGACGCACGGTGTTCTAAGTGATGTAAGTCTACTCAAACACATAAGACGAGAGCCGGGGATCTACCTGAAAGTAGAGTAGCTTCCCCTGTTTGACCGATTGAATGGGGCAAGATCACTCCCACATACCATGAAATTACTCCCCTTAATTATTTCCGAACAAAATTCCTATTGGGGAATGTGAGAGGCATTGGGGAGTTGAAGGAGAAGGAGGAATAGAGGGAAGGAAAGGGGGTAGAGGGGGTGGGGGGCTGGTGGACGGGGGGGGGGGACGTGAAGGGGGGGGGGGTGGTTGAAAGAAAAAACAATCATTCAGACAACAGCGATTTCACGAGAAAACAACCAGATGACCTCTGGGGGGTTTGTGTACTGTGTGTGTGTGGGGGGGGGGGGGGGGGGGGGGGTGGTGTGTGTGTGTGTGTGTGTGTGTGTGTGTGCGTGTGCGTGTGCGCGTGTGTGCGTGTGTATGGGTGGGGGACTGGTGACGTGCGCGTGCGCACGCGCGCGCGCGTGTGTGTGTGTGTGGTGTGTGGGCCGGTGTGTGCGTGCGTGCGTGTGTGCGTGTGTGCGTGTGTGTGTGCGTGTGTGCGTGTGTGTGTGCGTGCGTGCGTGTGTGTGTGTGTGTGTGTGTGTGTGTGTGTGTGTGTGTATGTGTGTGTGTGTGTGTGTGGGTGGTGTATATATGTATATATATATATATATATAATATGTGTGTGTGTGTGTGTGTGTGTGTATGTGATTGTATGTGTGTGTGGCTTGTTGTTTTTTGTCTGTGCGTTTGTGAGTGTATTTTTGGATGCAAGTGTGTGTGCGATGTGTGTGTATGCGTGTGTGTGTGTGTGTGTGTGTGTGTGTGTGTGTATGCGTGTGTGTGTGTATGCGCCACGCGCATGTCCGCACGTATGTGTGTACGTACGTGTGTGTGTGTGTGTGTGTGTGTGTGTGTGTGTGTGTGTGTGTATGTGTGTGTGTGGTGTGTGTGTGTGTGCGTGTGTGTGCGTGTGTGTGCGTGTGCGTGCGTGTGTGTGCATATGTGGGGCGTGTGTGTGTGTGTGTGTGTGTGTGTGTGTGTGTGTGTGTGTTGTGCGCGCGTGTGCGTGCGTGTTGTGCGTGTGTGTGCATTATGGGGGTGTAAAAGTGAAGGTACCATGAGGACAATATAGTTAGTATGGGAAGAAGATTTTGTTACAATTTCATGTCTTATGCTCTCTCTCTCTCCCTCTCTCTCTCTCTCTCTCTCTCTCTCTCTCTCTCTCTCTCTCTCTCTCTTCTCTCTCCCCTCTCTCTCCTCCCTCAATTTCTTCCTTCCTTTCTCCCCCCCCCCCCCCCTGTATGTCCGGCAGATGTCTCTGTCTGGATCTAAGACAATGATGGAGTGGGTGGAGGGGAAATAAGAGAAAGGGAGGGGAGAGAGGAGGTGACAAGGGAAGCGTGGGTAGAGAGAAAGGGGGGGGGGGGGGTTGATGGTTGAAAGTAAAATGTCTATTTTTTTTTTCTTGCTTTTTTTCCTTTTAGTAATAATAGCTTCTTTTTTTCCATTGCCAACCATACAATTCTTATTTTTAACCCTTCCTGTAACCTGTGGGTGTGTTTGCACCCATACTTTTACTTTCTGCTTCATATTTTCAAAACCGTTCACTGAATCTTGCTGAAAGTTTATGACTTTGTCAATGAATGATTCGAGCATGTGCACCCCCAAAATCAAGCATTTTGGTTGCAAAACAAGCGAGTTAATAAACAACAAATTCGTCGTTTAACCGTTCATCATTTATCATAATTATCTCAGTGATGCGTATGTCTGTCATTTCCGAACATTGACCTATTAAAATTGCAAAATGTTTCTATTGTCCGGACCCATGACAGGACAACTGTCCTTGTGAATAACTGAGGAGGCGGACTTATGTCCTATTAAAACAGGAAGTTCGGGACATTTGTGTCCTATTGATAATGCTGAGCCAGGACATATTGTCCTATGCGCAACTTAGGACGATGGATTGACCGCCAGGGGGCAATCAAACCAGTAGGGGCTTAGAGCGTGATATTCCGTAGCGAGAGAGAGAGAGAGAGAGAGAGGAGAGAGAGGAGAGAGAGAGAGAGAGAGAGAGAGAGAGAGAGAGAGAGAGAGAGAGACAGAAAAGAGAGAGAGAGCAGGACGGGGACGGAGAGACAGAGAGACAGAGTAGACAGACAGACTAAGATTAAAAGTTATAGCCCCGTCGACAACTAAGGCCATGTCAGGGCTGTCACCACGTTAAATCTTACCACGTATTAAAAAGGGATAAAAAGACAAGGTAAAAACTAAATCAAAGTTTTTTTTGTTAAAATACTTTTGTTTAAAAAAAACACATTAATAAATTTAAAAAAAATTACCAAGTAAAAACACGACACGTCTAGAAGAGTAGACAGACAAAGAGAGACAGAGAGTAGACAAACAAAGAGAGAAGACAGAGACAGAGAAATACAGAGAGGAAGGAGAGAACGGGAGAAACAGAGACACAGAGACACACAGAAGCAGAGACACATTCAAACCCAGAAAATGGACCAACGAAAAAAAAAAAAAAGACCCACCCCCCCCCCCCCCCCCCCAACACACACACACACACACACACACACACTTGCCGTTTGCGAAGCCGAAGACCATAGGCGAGGGTGTCTAAAACAAAAAAGCGTTTTATGACCGACCAAATCAAATATTGATGATGCACACACACCACACACACACAAACAAAAACACAGGGAAGGGAGGGGAGGGGGGGGGGGGGGGGAAAAATAAAAAGCTACTACCGCTGGCGGACTCTTTCCCTGGAACAACACGAAAGATGAAAGTGGGTGCAAAAAAAGTAATTTTAGGTGTGGAGGGACCTGGCAAAAGTGTTGGAAATAGATGGAGGTGGCAAAGCAGTCTGGAACTTTTCTGGGCTACGCGGAATTAAATACCAAAGGGACAAGGTTTTGAGAAAAAAGCACAAGTTTGGTGGGGGTTTTGTGGGGGGTTTTGGGGGGTTGGGGGGATGTTTTGAGTAAGTGGGTATTTTCGAGTCGATGGCCTTTAGTTTTGTGGGGTGGGTGGGGGGAGGGTGTGTGTGTGTGAATGTGGGTGTGGGTGGGGGCGGGATGCGTGTGCGTGCGTGTGTGTGTGTGTGTGTGTGGTGTGTGTGTGTGGTGTGTGTGTGTGTTTGTTTGTTTGTTTGTTTGTTTGTTTGTGTGTGTGTGCGTGTGCGTGTGTGCGTGTGTGTGTGTGTGTGTGGATGTGTGTGTGTGTGTGTGTGTGTGTGTGTGTGGTGTGTGTGTGTGTGTGTGTGTGTGCGTGCGTGTGCGTGCGTGTGTGTGTGTGTGCGTGTGCGTGCGCGTGCGTGTGTGTGTGTGTTTGTGTGTGTGTGTGTGTGTGTGCGCTGCGTGCGCGTGTATGTGTGTTGTGCTGTTTCGTTTTTCTATGTTTTCCATTGCCTGTCTTATTGTCTGTCTTACTGTCAGCATCCCCCACCCTCCCTCTCTCTCCTTCTTCGCTCTGTTTCTCTCTCTCTCCCTCTCTCTTCTCTCTCTCTCTTCTCTCTCTCTCTCTCTCTCTCTCTTCATTGTATCTTTTTCTTTTTCCCTCTTCTTCCTTCTTTCTTCTTCGATCGCTCAGACAGTTTCCTGTCAATTAATGAGCGCAGATGCGTCATGCTGCCGTTATGCGCCTAAGTAAGAAATAATGAGGCCCAACATCTCCAACTTCGGCCGGAGGAAATCTTGTTTGAAAGCGTTTCTTTCTTCCCCCCCTGAAAAAAAGGGCAGGAGAACAGAAAGATAGTAGATGACAACAAGCAAAGGGAAAAGGCAGAGTCAAAGAGAGTGACAGATTAGAGGAAGTTACCTGTACAGCACTTCCAGAAGGTGGGGGAACTATTTATACAAAAGACACACCCCCCCCCTGGTATCCCCACCACGGGGGGGGGGGGGGGGGGGGGGGGGGGGGGGGGGGAGGGGGGGCTTTTTATTTCCTTGGCGCTCTAGAAAGACAGACAGTTAAACAGACTGATTCTCTGGCGCTGCGGATTGACAGACAAATAGGCAGGCTTATTGATTAATTATTGATGATCAATTGATGGTGAGGCCTGTTTGGTTGGTTGATTGATGATTGATTCATTTTATTAATTGATTGATTCGATTCATTTGTTGATTCATTCATTGATTCATTCATTGATTCATTCATTGATTCATTGATTCATTCGATCGATTCATTGATTCATTCATTGATTCATTCATTGATTCATTCATCGATTCATTTATTCATTCATTGATTGATTCATTGATTAATTCATTGATTCATTCGTCGATTTATTCATTCATTCATTCATTGATTCATTCATTGATTCATTGATTCATTCATTGATTCATTCATTCATTGATTCATTCGTCGATTCATTGATTAATTCATTGATTCACTCATCGATTCGTTCATTGATTCATTCATTGATTCATTCGTCGATTCATCGATTGATTCATTCGTCGATTGATTGATTAATTGATTGATTAATTGATTGATTAATTGATTGATTCATTGATTCATTCATTGATTCATTCATTGATTCATTCATTCAGTATGCTCAATAACCGCACTTTGTAGGTGATTTTACCACTCTGCCCTTTCACACACGCACACGCACGCACGCACGCACGCACGCACACGCACACGCACACACGCACACACACACACACACACACACCATGATAATTGATAGCTGACTTAGGATTCCATTTGGAATGTTCTAAGTACCTCAGAGGCCTGAGTATTAATGTCATGCAGCCTACAAAACGTGACCCTTTTCTACCTCGTTTTTGTTTCATATAATTATTCCATCAGAGCTCATTAATATTGCAATGTTTACTTTATAGAACGCGACACTTTTTTCTATGCTCAATTTGTTCAATCCTGTAGTTTTTTTAAATTATTCTTTCTTTCTAATATTCCTGTGATTTGTTCTTTTGTTCTATTCGTTTATGAATTAACAGTGAATGAATGAAAAACGGTGTTTTACGTCCTCTCGGTCTGGAACAGACACATATGGGACATTTGTAGATACAAAGATGGTGGGAACGATACTGGAGGCAATGCCCGGAGGCAGTGCAACACCAATAAAGTCCCGAATTTTTAGCAATACAGATACGTGTAGCAGTGACCACGCCTCGGTTAAACCTCATCGGCTATGGCACCGCCACGTTGCATAAGCCACATATATGAATTAACAGGTAGTTTTTAGTCAGCACAAACTCTCATATAATTTTGCTCAACGACAGAAAATGGTCTGTTTTTTAATATGATGATGATGATGATGGTGATGATGATGATGATGATGATGATGATGACGATTATTATTATTATTATTATTATAATGAATTGAACAAAGGGTGAATACTCTCTTTCTAATTAACTCCCCTCCACCAAACTAAGTTGATTACGATACCAATCATCCAGCAGTGCGTGGGTCAGAACCAAAGTGAGACAAACAAAGCATCATTCTCGAATAAAGAATGTGCCAAGTTCGCCTTTATGACCCTCCACCCACACAGTACACATCAACAATGGTGGAGAGGACAACACGTCTGGAAACAAAAGACACGGCCAATGTCAGCAAAACCCTTTGACATTGTTGTAAACTGTGTAGTCATTCGCATAGGCCTACTGTTTCAATCAATAAAAAAAATTATGAATGTAAATGAATGAATGAATGAATGAATGAATGAATTAATTAATTAATGAATTAATGAATAAACAAATGAATTAATAAATAAATGAATGATTGAATGAATAA
>CM065684.1:4812539-4824197 GCA_017654935.2 Phymorhynchus buccinoides
ATGACTGGCATTCTGGTGACAAAACAAGCCTGAGGCGAGTAGGCTTAACTTCTTGCGTGTGTGTTTCTCTGTGTGTGTGTTGTGGGGGGGGGGGGGGGGGGGGGCGTGCGTGCGTGCGTGCGTGCGTGTGGTGCATGTGTGTGTGTGTGTGTGTGTGTGTGCGTGCGTGCGTGTGTGTGTTGTGTGTGTGTGTGCGTACGTGCGTACGTGTGTGTACGTGCGTGTGCGTGTGTGTGTGTGTGTGTGGTGTGTGTGTTGTGTGTGTGTGTGTGTGCGTGCGTGTACGTGTGTGTGTGCATGTGTGTGTGTGTGCGTGCGTGCTCCTGTTAACTTTCATTGTTTCCATGTTATCTACTTGTGCCTATTGTTTGTGTAGAATTGTCTTCTTCAATGTATGTTGTGTAACTGACCAGTTAATTAAAATGTTTTTATTATTTATTATTCTGTATTTTATGCGCAAGCTGGGCAACACATTTCTTCTGTTTGAAGACAATAAATCGATTTGATTGATTGTTTAACGTCCTCGGTCTGAAACAGACACATATGGGACATTAGTAGATATAAAGATGGTGGGAACGATCCTGGAGGCAATGCCCGGAGGCAGTGCAACACCAGGAAAGTCCCCGAATTTTTTTTAGCAATACAGATATATACTTTCGGGGCAAAGTAACAAACATTGAATGTGAATATTGTTTTTGGGGCGTCAATTATTCATTTATAAATCACTGGAATAGTTAGATTTAATTTCTCGGTTCAATTAATGCATAAAATCTGTATCGTTAAAAAAACGGGACTTTACTGGAGTTGCACTGCCTCCGGACATTGCCTCCAGGATCGTTCCCACCATCTTTAGTATATCTAGGCCTACTAATATCTTATATGTGTCTGTTCTAGACCGGAGGACGTGAAACAGATTTTCATTCAATTTTTGTCTTCAAGAACATGAGAACACTTCGTAATCGGGCCTAGCTTATTATTTCACCTTGTTTCGTTGATTTGCTCACGTTTACAAAATTATGTCATATTCCTTATGAGATCCTAGTATATCCTTTGCATATTCATAGCTGCCTTACTCAGTTGCGCGTGGAGTGAAAAGTAAACTCGTGAAACATAATACTTGTTTACTTAACACAGTGGGATCTCACTTATAAGACCTCCACAAATAATCCAAAATGAAGTCTTATAAGGTGAGGGGTCTTTATAAGGGAGGTACTTTTAAATACTCACAAAGAAGGGCAATGTCTCAGAGACGAAGTGGGAGGGAGGGAGTCTTAATGGGAGGTCTTATACAGGAGGTTGCACTGTATTAGCATTTTCGTGAGTCAGGGCGTCATTTTGTTATAACCGCAAGCTCATAAACATTTATTTGAAAATTGGGTATCTGACCAAAGCGTGGTGACGAAAATAGAATACATATCCACATTTACATTCTTAGATATGTGTGTGTGGGGTGGTGGGGGTGGTGTTGAGGTGGAAATGGAGTAACTTGTTTTCTTTTTTAAAGTATGTGAGGGGGAGTTTTATATATTATATATTATAAATATCAGAAAATACAATAATACAAGCCTAAGCAAAACAACACAAAGGCCCATCATTATCATTATTCATATAATTTGTGGCAAATGTTTACATGAATTTCTCATTTTTCGTCAGGCCAATACAACAATACAATACGAAAATACAATAATACGCTACTCGCTTCCCAACTTAAGAATGGATGTATAATGTATATATGTTCACAATAATACGACCAAGGTTCAGCACAAAATTTAAAAAAAAATTAAATCGAATGTTTACAAGGAAAAAGGTTGGGAAAAAAGCGAAAACAAATTTCTTTCGCTTACAATATACATACTACTGTCAGTACCACATTTCAGAGCTTAATAGATTTTCAAAGATTTACATTGGTTTAAATAGCATTTTATTTATGAAAGTTACAAATGAAAATCAACAATGATCATTAGATAGGACAGGCAAGAAAACTGATATAAAGCCCTATCTTAACCCTTTCACGGCCCCCTTCCAGCCGCCAGCCATATTTCAGGCAAAAATGTCCATTAAATTTATCTGGGTAGAGAACAAAATCCATCTGCAGTATTGGGGATTCTTCTGTGACATATATATAAAATAAGGTCTATCCTTACTTACTTCCCAAAACTAAGACAATAGGGGTCTTTGGATAATAGACCCCAATTTGATGCCTTTTAGTGACATAGGGGTTAAATCACTGTGGTGCTTAAAATGCGACTTTGGCGGTGAAAGGGTTTAAAAAAAAAAAAAATAAAGAAAAAAGTGTTCAGACAATAATAGTGACGGACAGAGTAATGAGATTTACATTGCTTTTTAAAAGGTGGTCCTGAAAAATGTCAGTCATGATGCTGCTATCTAATTTATCTGTGTTCAACAGTCGTCGAACCATATTTTTCTATGTAAAGATGGCACAATAAAAGCTTGTTGCTGCTGATACGTTTATTATCTATGTTTGTTCATGTACTGTGGGACCTAATAACATTGTTTAAGCCAAAAAATGTTAATCTCCAATAGCTCAGGGAGCAATAGCCAAAAGTTTTAAATTAACATTTTAAACAAAAGTATATACATTTATAACCTGGAGTAGTCTTTGTGCGAGCCATGGCACCTAAACAAAATCTTGACCTATTATTCAAGATAAAACCTAGTTTCAAAATAAAAAATATATTAAAAAAATACATAATAAAAATGACTATATTTAAAGACAAATTATTTTTTCTCTTCCCCCTCTCCACAATATCTAAAATTAATAGTAATGTCCCGTATGGCTTCGGCCGAGAGGACGTAAAACTTTAATTTCGCGAGTTACCACCCTGTAACTCTGAAGTTCTTTTTGCATACTGAACACGCATTTGATGAAGAAACAAAAAAAGTAAACATAGATGCTATATTTGTGTCGACAACGCGCTCTTAAACGACGACTTTGTTGTTGATTTACTCACTTGTTTTCAACACAAATGCTTGCCCTTTGGAGTGCACATGCTCGAATCTTTCATTGACAAAGTCGTAAAATTTCAGCAAGATTCAATGAACGGTTTTGAAACTACGAAGCAAAACGTATGGGTGCAAACACACCCACGGGGTACGAGAAGGGTACAAGGAAGACAGCCCGAAATTCACAGGGAGATTATTTTGACCCGGCATTGCAGTAACCTCCAGGATCTGCTCAGAGCTTTGAAAGATGGTTGGTTGATGGTTCATCCCATTATGTGCTGTTTTGCAGCCGAGTGGACGTAAAACTTAACTTCCATTCAATTCACAAGAACCAAATTCGGACTGTGACAAAAAAAATAATAAACGGTTCGCAAATCTATTAGTTTTTAAACAACCAAGCGCTACTAATTTTATATAGTATCACGTCCGGCTTATCGCTAACCTAAGGCCGTGTACACACATAAGCGGATATTCCATGCGGAAACCCGTGCGCAATCCAATAAATAAGTGAAACAAAGAAGGGAAAAAAGATTTGCGCACGTGTCCGAATTTCCCCTATAATAAATGCGTAAACTTTTTATCACCCTTCTTTCTTCCACTTATTCAGGGTTTTCCGTACGGAACTTACGCGTCTAATGTGAACCCGGCCTTTTAGAAATGAAAGGAACACGAAAACCGTGGTATTGTAAAGACATTCAAAGAAGGCAAGAGAGATTATAGGTAGAGAGACAAGACAACATGGCAACCACCGCGTCAAAAAAATCGATCGTGGTCGTTCGTAGCAGCAGTAGTAGTAGTAGCCATCGTCAAAGCGAACTGTCTGCCTAGTCGCATTCAAAGCACGAGCCACAGCTTCCTCGAGCCCCCTTCCCCCTCAGCACGCGGACAGCGTCACGTGACCGGATAAGGGCGGGGTCTGAAGGATTCGGGCCTCCGCTGATTGGCTCAACGTCTTTTGGGTGCTTGGTGTTTGAGTGTCAGCCCACGCTACTGCTTTAGAGAAACCCCTTCTCCTCTCTCTCTCTCTCTCTCATCTCCTCTCTCTCTCTCTCTCTCACCCCCTCTCTCTCTCTCTCCCTCCGACTCTCTCCGTTTCCTTCTCTCTCTCCTACTCTCTCTTTCCCTCTCTCTCTCTCACTCGTCGCTGTCCGACGTCTCCTCTCTCACCTTGTCTCTCGTTGCGTCCCTCCTCCTCTAAGCTAGGCTCCGCCCACCCGGACTCGCGTTACATTCAAGTTAATCGAACTCGGGAGATTGAAAGGGGGCAGGGAGAAGAACCGGGGTGGGGTTGGGGTGGGGTGGGGTAGGGGGTGAGGAGGAGCGTTAGTAGGACATAGAGAGAGAGGGGAGTGGAGGGAGAGGAGAGAGAGAGAGATGAGAGGAGAGAGAGCACTTGAGAGAGAGAGAGAGAAGAGAGGACTTCAAAAAGTCTCAACCACTGACTTGTATTTTACAAGGTTAAGAATTTAGGCTTGGGGCCTAGTCTTCCATTCTGTCCTTGGTTCTAAACATGCAACGTGTAACTAATACTATGAAATCGAATCATTGAGACACAGGAAAGATCGTCAAACAGAAAAAAACAAACAGTAGCAGAAATTTTAACAATGACTATGGTAGGCAGAGTACCATCAAACATCAGTAATAAGAACAAGCAAAACCCCCAGAAAACCAACCGACCAAATAAAAAAAACAGAGAGAGAGAGACAGAGAGAGAGAGAGAGTAGAAGAGAGAGAGAGAGGATCAGACAGACAGACACACAGACATACAGGCGGGGGTTGTCTGTCTGTCTCTTTCTCTCTCTCTCTCTCTCTCTCTGTCTCTCTCTCTCTCTCATCTCTCTCTCTCTCTTCTCTCTCTCTCCTCTCTCTCTCTCTCCTCTACTCTCTCTCTCTCTCTCTCAATCAGAAGATTGTGTGCATAGGCCTAAATATTACCCATGTGCCATTTAAATCAATCATTGTACCTTTTTCCGCCTCCAAGCCCTCTCCCCATCACCTTCTTCCTGTATTAGTCTTGTGTACATTGATGATGTATATAGTATTGTGTTATGTTATTTCTGGATATTTTCTTTCTTGAATGCTTTGTATTATTACTGTTTGTTAATTTGTTTTGTATATTTTTTGTTAACCTTTGTTTAGCCTGCAGGGCTGAGTGTAAAAAAAGCAAATTGTATGCTTATCTCATAACCCTGATTAAACAAAATTTCGTTCCGTTCGTTCATTCTGTCTCTCTCTTCTCTACGTCTCTCTCTCTCTCTCTCTCTAACCGGGTAAACTCTCTCTCTCTCTCTCTCCTCTTCTAGGTCTCTCTCTCTCTCTCTCTCGTTCGTTCTTTCGTTCTCTCTCTCTCTCTCTCTCTCAGTCTCTCTCTCTCCTCTCTCTCTCTCTCTCTCTCTCTCTCTCTCTTTTAAGTTTTATGCTTTGTTTATTTGTTTGCCTTTAAACTGCTTGTTAAATGTGTTTGGATTGATGTTGCTTTCACCTCCTACTTGTCATCAATTATTTGTTTCACTATGTGTATTTTTTTAAAACAACAACATTTTTGTATATGTATGTATAAACAATGTATGTGTGTGATGAGAGAGAGAGAGAGAGAGAGAGAGAGAGAGAGAGAGATGGAGGATGAGAGAGAGAGACAGAGAGAGGAGAGAGAGAGAGATGAGAGAGAGAGAGAGAGTATGTTTGCACAAATTTGTTTTTCTTTTATCCAAGGACAGATTGTAAGAATAGGCATCGCCTAAACATCTCCATATCCTTGTCAAATAAAGTTTTCCAGTGTCCAGTGTCCAGTCTCTCTCTCTCTCTCTCTCTCTCTCTCTCTCTCTCTCTCTCTCGCTCTCTCTCTCTCTCTCTCTCTCTCTCTCTCCCCCCCCCCCCCAAGATGTGACTGATTGATGATTGAAGGAAGAAGGAAAAGAACAGGGGAGGGGAGTGGGGGGAGGAGGACAAAACTGAGGAGAGAAAGGGATGCAAAGTGGGCGTGTGGGGGGAGCGGTGGGGGAGAGGGAGGGGGGAGCGAGGGGGCTTTGACGACAGTAGGTTTGGTCGGTCAGTGTTACTATCTTCTTTGACAAATGGTGTCGTGATGAGGCACCTAGGCCCTACTTTTTCCCCCCCAGTTTGTAGTAGCGTCACAAGAACAAGAATACGCCAAAAACAGTTTTAATATATATATGTTAATGCTATTTAGTATCAAACAACATAGCTTCCCCCACCCCCCACCCCCACCCTCACCCCTTTTTTTTTTTAGGGCCGTGTACACACATAAGCGGATATTCCATGCGGAAACCCATGCGCAATCCATAAGTAAGTGAAACAAAGAAGGGAAAAGATTTGCGCACGTGTCCGAATTTCCCCTATATGCGTAAACTTTGTATCCTTCTTTCTTCCACTTATTTAGGGTTTAATGTGAACCCGGCCTTAGTCCACACATTATATAACGCACGCTCGGCCGCACACTCAACTTCATACTCATGAATTCTGATCGCTTCTCGGCCTTTTGGCTAAGACAGTGATTCAGGAACATAATATTTTTGTTTATACCTTGGTTGGTTTGTTCAGCCCGTCGTACATGGCGCAAGCCGATATGCGAAGTTAAACTGAACTTCCATCCACACTCAACTGCACCACACATACACCCCATAATTTATTCTATATGCAGCCGTCAAGTTATAGATGTGTAACGGGTATCTTACTTTGACATTGAATTAAAAGTTGTCTATTATAATTAGTCACGTAACTGGTATGTCGATGGCAGTATGAGTTTATTTCCCAATATTGTATCTAAGCTTGGTTTAAACGAATTTTATTGAAAGTCAATATAGCAGATGAGCACAACAAGCTTAAAGACCCCCCACGTCACGCATCACATTCCCTCTTATGTTTGGAAGATTTTTTAAAGATTTCTTTTACCATTTCTATAAGAGGGAAAACACTTGAAAACCATGATTTTGACACGTGACGTGGTGGGTCTTTAAAGCTTATACAAGGCGCTCAAACACAGATATAGGGTATCTAAGCTTGATTGAGAAGGTGAATGTGGTCTATGTTTCTTCTTAGAATGTTCATATTGTATCTCTTTTACTCTTGTATAATTGTGAGTGTGTGTGTGTGGTGTGTGTGTGTGTGTGTGTGTGTGTGTATGTGCGCGTGCCTGCTTTCATGTGTGTGTGTGTGCCTGCGTACATGCATGCGGGAGTCAGTGGGTGCGTGTGCCTGCAGTGCGTGCGTGCGTGCGTGTGCGCGCGAGTGTGTGTGCGTGTGTGTGCGCGTGTGTGCGTGCGCGTGCGCGTGCGCGTGTGCGGTGTTGTGTGTGTGTGTGTGCGCGCGCGCGTGTGTGCGCGTGTGTGTGTCAGGAAGAAAGAGAACGTTGCGTGCAAGCATCGTGTTTATTTTACTTTCTAATGATTCATTATTTGTTTGCCTTTAATGTTCTTGTTATTCAATGTAAAGCGCACTGAGCTCATACGAGAAAGAGCGCTAGATAAATCCCATTATTATTGATGATTTATAATAATAATAATAAGTATTATTTATTAGTATTATTATTATTATTATTATGATAAATATTATTATTATTATTTTATTATTATTATTATTATTATTATTATTATTATTATTATTATTATTATTATTATTATTATTTCATCACATCTTAACCACGGTGAATTTTTAAAACAAAAGTCCTTTGTCCTCTGATGCAGCCCTGTCACGTTCTCGCCTTGGATTTGTTCTCAAGATTCCTGCGCATGCGCGAAATCGATCATGACGTACGATAAAATTTTATCCTGTTGTGTATTCGACCACCCGAAACCCTATTCCTAAAACCCTAACCCTAACCTTGAAACCCGTCAAATACACCAAAAATAAAATGATGGTACGTTATGAGATTTGACTGTCTCAATTTCGGGCATTGCGCAGGAATCTTGAGAAACAGGAGTAATCCCGAGAACACTACCACCGGTTTTTTTTGTCGGACTCCACGAGACGAGTTGTGTCACCCACCCCCCCGTGACCACCTGATATTCAAGGTAAACAGTTCTAAGAGCACCCCCCACCCTACCCCTTACCCAATCCATACACCCCGCCACCCCACCTCCCCCGATTTTGCCTCCCGCCTGCTGCACCCCCCCCCCCCCCACTCCTACCCCACCCCCCTCTCAAATTAGTCAACATTCAATATCAACCTCACCGTCCCCCATGGGTATACCGGGGGGTCTTTTGGCATAAATGTTACCCCTACCTTCTGTAAGGTTTCTGTGCCTGTAACTTCCTCTGATCCGTCCTCTCTCCTTGACTCAAGTCATCAGCCTTTTCCCTCCCTTTGCTTTTCTGTCATCTTTTCCTCCCGCCTTAACCTTCTCCATTCTCCTGCCCTTTTTGTTTTCCACCACGACACTTTTTTTGGCTAAACATTTCTACGCCGAAACGTCGGTACTTGCTGGGGCCCCTTAACTGTTTCTTATTTAAGCGCATAACGGCAGCATGACGAGCATCTCGGCTCATAATTTACGGCGATCGAGAACCAAAAACAAAAGAATAGAACCTCACCATCAAATCAAGGACTACAAATCCCCTAGCTAACCATTTATAAATAATGATAATTAATAACATTAATCCTTATATAGTGGATAGTTAATGCGCATAAGAACCCCCACATTTGGGCTCTCGCGCTTTTAACACAACATCAGTGAAACAGCATAAAGGCATTGCACATCATAAAAGGTTCAACATATATGAATGCCAAACAAACAAGAAACAAACAAAAAAAACATATAGTTGAACAGCATCATATTAAAATAGTTAAAAAATTCCAACATGCATAAACTTAAGCAAGCACATACTGAGATAGTTATTAAGTGTCATTACATAAAATCACGCGTTATGATTTGGTAGGAAAGAAAATCCCAGGGAAAACAAGAAGGCGCGAAATCGCAATAGTTTTTGGTTTGGCAAACGAAACGAGAGCGTTCTTATTTTTACCCTCCAATCATGAGTTTACCCTCTCCCCTGGCTTTTCAATAATTTTTTAATACTGTAAATGTAAACCCGAATAGTTATCTCTGCACACATTTCGTAACTTTTTATATCTTTTGGAAAACATTTAAAAACTATGTAATCCTACTTATACTATCAAAGCAGCAACACCGCATACGTCGTCGTGTCTGTTGTAGTGTCTGTATTACATATGTTTATTATTTTGTACGCTTTTAAAATACATTCATTTAAAGAGCGGCCAGAAGTGTAGTCCTCGTATTTGAGTGCGACAATTTTTGTCAAAATGTGCGACAATTTTGAACGACAAGAAGACGCGACCTACCGACCACAAAGTGAGTTATAGGTTTGTGGCTTGAGCCCCAAACAAAAAGTATGGAAGAAAATCACAGAATGGGATTATGAATGTAAACGTCATAGGAGGAACAAAAGGTTCAACAGAAAAAAACAGGATTTGTCTTTGGTGGCAGGGCATGCAAGGTGTTTATGCGGATGGCTCTAACCTTAGGATTCGCCTGCTGCAAATCCTGTTTTGATGTCTGGTAACTTTTCCGCCAAATCTTTGGTTTTTCTTTCGTGCTGAGTGCTTTCGTGTATCCGATGCAAAGTTTTGAGGCCAAACACAGGATTCGCCTGCTAAGGATCTGTTTTGATCTCTGCACTGACGACGACTATCACATGTCCCACCAAGCTTTCTTGTTTTCCCCGTGTTGAGTGCTTTCGTGGACATTAGCCACCGTGCCACAGTTTTGAGCCAAACACAGGATTCGCCTGTTGAAGATCTGGTTTGAATGATGACACATTTCCACCATATCTTGGTTCTCGTGCTGAGTGCTTCGTGACATAATTTTATTAAAACCATCCATGCAAAAAACGTTTTTTTGGGCCAAACACAGGATTCCGCACTGCTGTGAAGATCTTCTTTGAACGACTGGCACATTGCCACCAAATTCTATGTTTTTCGTGTTGAGTGCTTCGTGTACGCAGAAAACCAATCCATGCCACAAGTTTTGAGCCAAACTACGGGATTCCATGCTGAGATCTGTTTTGACACTGGCACCTTGCCACCAAAATCTGTTTTTTCGTGTTGAGTGCTTCGTGTAAACATAAAACCATCCTGCCACAGTTTTGAGCCAAACTAACTAACAAGTATTCCCAGGCTGACGATCTTCTTTTGACGGACTGGCAACATTGCACCAATCTAGGTTTTTTTGTTCGTGCTGAGTGCTTTGTACATAAAACCAATCCATGCCAAACAGTTTGAGCAACATAGGTGAAAATTCGCCTGCTGAAGATCTGTTTTGTTAAACGACTGGCTCACATTGCCACCAACTTCTTGTTCTTTTTCCGTGTTGAGTGCTGTCGTGTTGAGTCACACCATGATTGTTATGACCTGAAGATATGTTTTTCCATGCTGAAGTGCTCTTCGTGACATGATAACAAAACAGTAATCCATGACAACCGTTGTGAGTCACCTTTTGTACTGCTGGATCACGTCATGATTTTTTTTTTAAAGTGAGAACAAAAATCCGAAACACTGAATTTAGGAAAAAACTCTACATATCCAAATATAAACGATTTTTTTGGGGGGGTAAAATAGGGGAGAGCAATTTCGTGAAAATTAGAGTTGTTTCCCTCCAGTACTCGGTCAATACATACAACAATGCAACAAATGGCGTCGAAGCTTGAAACCGCAGGACTTGCAAAAGCAAACATTTTTATTTCTGTGGAAAACATTAGGGGTGGCCAGTTGCACAGCACTGAATAAACTTGCAAAATGTGACGTTAAAAAATCTCGAATGACATAAATGTCAGACTACGCACGTGTTCTATAGTGCTGGTATGTCTGCTTCCAACGACAACGAGGAAGCAAGAGTCTGGGGATCTAACCTCGATGGTAAGTAACTTCCACTGTTTCATGATTGATTGAATTAGGCCAAGATCTCCTCCTCCCCACAACAAAAACAGGGACACATGGCATTACTCCTCCTTAATATTTCCGAACATTTATATTGAGATAAAACTCCACATATTATAACAGCACAAGGCGCAGTTTAAAAAAAAAAAAGTAAACACACACTATGTCAACTGAGGTCCCATTAATCTTTTTTACACTGCGCTAAACCATGATACATTTAGACTTCACCATAAGTAGTTATCCATACAGAGAGGGGCGTGGTTGGGTCGGGGTGACTGGGAGGATATCGTGGCTTCTTTAATCGTTGGAGTAACATTCACATTGCGTAAATCTTCTCGCCATCACGTACTATCTGGAATTTTTTGTTTTCCACTGTGATGTTCCATTATTATAGCCTAATAATATCATGCTGTACGAAGACGGAGTACGGTTACAACACATTTGTTATTCTAAAGCCCAAAAGGTCGTGTCAGTCCGAATTGGGTCGGCTGGGCGGGACCTTTCGGGGAGCCCCCTCCCCTCCCCTCTACTCTCTCTCCCTCTCGTCCTCTCTCTCTCTGTCTCTCTCCTCTCTCTCCCTTCCTCCAATGTCTCTCCCGGTCTCAATCCTCCTCGTCTGGTCCTGTCTTGTCCCTTTCTGTCTCCATCTCTCTCCTCCTCTCTCTCTGCTCTCCCAATCTCCACTCTCGGTCCCCCTCAATCGCTCTCCCTCCTCCTCTCTCGTTCTCTTCTTCTCCACAAGTCGTCTCTTCTCCTCCTCTCATCACCATCTCAACCCCAGC
>CM065684.1:4824697-4834697 GCA_017654935.2 Phymorhynchus buccinoides
TTATCAGGACTGAGTTCAAGTCTGTAATTCTCTGTTGGGTACAACAACGACAAAATAATAAAGAATATAGCATATTTATACACATAGTTATTGATTTCGTGCTTATACGTGAGGGGGGGGGGGGGGGGGGATGTTGGTGGGGGGTGGGGGGGGGGGGGTGGGGGGGGGGGAGTTAGAATTAAGTGTCCGTTTCATTGCAGACATTTTGTGAAATGTTGCCTTGCAACTCTTTCATATGCGTAAAAGTTGTATGTAGAATGTTTGATCAAAGAAGAAACCACAAACCACCACTAACGTGTATACTTTTTGAAGGTAGCTCTGTGCTGTGAAAAGGAATAAAATAAAAGTTAAAAGATGTGTGCTGAGTTTACTTTTTTGTCCCAATGGGGGGGACAGATAGTGTATGAGCATGGTACCATAATTGTATGTAGAATGTGGTAGACAATCTACGTCTTGTAAACTTTAACACGCTTGTTGCTAAAGGAGGTAGGAAGGGTGTTTTGTCTTTGTTTTTGCAAAATGTGTCTATTATAATTAGTCACGTAACGGATGCGGATGGCAGTATGATTGTATGTCCAGTAATTGTATCTTAAGCTTGATTGGAGAATGCGAATGCGGTCCTATGCTTCTTCTTTAGAATGTTTCCATAGTGTAAAACTATTTACTCTTGTATAAGTGTGTGTGTGTGTGTGCGAGTGCTTGTGCGTGGTGCGTTCATGTGTGTATGTGTGTGTCTGCGTGGCATGCATGTGTGCGTGTGCGTGCGTGTGTGTGGTGTGTGCGTGCGTCGCTGGTGCGTGCGCGCGCGGCGCGGCGCGGCGCTGTTGTGTGTTGTCGTGTAAGGAAGAAAATAAAAAGAAAGATGAACGTTGCGTTGCCATGCAATCATCGTTGTTATTTTACTTTCTAATGATTACACTATTTAATTTTGTTTGCCTTTAAATGTTTGGTTATCCAATGTAAAGCGCACTGATGCTCATGTGAGAAAGAAGCGCGCTATATACATTCACAATATTTATTAATATTATTATTATTATTATTGTTTTATTAATATTATAATGAAGAAGGAACATTAAACTGATACCAATAAACAATATAAAGTTATGATCATTATTATTATTTATTATTATTATCATTATTATTATCATATTATTAATTTATTATTAATATTTATATTCTTATTATTAATATTATTATCATTATCATTATCAGTTATTTATTATTATTAGAATGTTGAAAAGTATAAAGTTCCAGTCCAGAAGAAACCCCCCCCAACAACTGCGGAATCTGAATTTCTACAGGCGTTACAAACTTTCAGGGAATTTTATTTAAAGCTGGAATAAGCCTGGCAGGCACCCCCCCCCCCAAAAAAATGTGAGGGGGAAAGTACGTTTCAATCTTGGAAAAGATAAGACCGTTACGGAATAGTATAGGCTAGTAATATAGAGTAGCGCTGGGGGGGGGGGGGGGGTCGGGGGGGGGGGGGGGGGGGGGGGGGTTCCATTAAACGGTAGTCCCAGTCCAACATTGAGAACAAAACGAAAACACGAATCAACCCACTGGGTTTCAACTTCGCCGGAAACGATTGTCGCAGTAATGTTGCAGCAAAGAGTTCTTAAACTCCGTGGTTGCAGCAAAAAGCGAGTTCGTTCATATTAAAATCAAATTCATTGGAAGCGCGTGGATATGACTCGCTATTTTATTAAGCTGACGTCATGGGGGCATAGTTTTCAGTACAGGTGTTACGTGAAATATATCACTCATGAGATAACTCCCCTTTTCCTCTTTCGAATTGTTTGATGCTAGGGAACAATTCGCCCCCGAATACATTCAGAGGCCCTGTCGCTCTGTTTGTGGGCTCTCCGTTGCCAGAGGGATTAAGAAAAGAAGAGGAAACAGAGAGCGTAAGAACCACGAGGAATCAGAAAGGAAAGAACAGAGGGGCGAAGAAGAGGCAAAGAACGACAGATAGATAAGATATAAAGATACAGAATAAACTGAACAGAGGGTATCGCGCAGAAGCGAACAATGAATCAGAGGATTCTTGTGTGATTCATCACTAAATACTGGCAGTAGTCAGTGCGAATAACCTTTTATCCCCCTGTTCCGTCCTCCGCGTCTCTTTTCCTTGTGCGCGTTGTTTTTTTTGTGCCAGGGAGTGGAAGAAGAACAGGAGGAAAGAAAGGGCAAGAGAGAAGAAACAAGCAAAAAGAACCAGTGCGGTAAGCTAAACAGAACAGAGAGGAAGAAAGAAACGGAAGAAAAAGAAAACAGTTGTATGGTTATGGCATTGAAAAAGCAACACAGAGCGGGGGACTTCATCCCACTAAATACTGGGAGCGATTGTCATGAGGGAGCGTTTAAGCAGACGATATTTAATCGTTCTGAAGGTATCTCATGATTCTTTTGTCAATCCTGACGCTAGCTGAATGGCGCGTTTCTCTTTGTTATGAAATCGTACGCCATTTTGGACCAATGGGCGGCGGAAAAAAAGCCATGGGTCTGTACATCGAGTTCTCGGCGAAGATGTAGATTTTTACACCACCTCCCGCTCAATTTTTTGGGTTCTGTCCGTGTAAATTGACACTTAAATCTCAATAATTTAAAAAATAAAAGTTATCGTTACGGTTGTGGCGTGGCATGAATATTACGGTGAGGGGGATTGTTGTTGTTGTTGTTGTTTTACCAGGCTTATTCACAACAGCTAGAGCACTTGAACAAGTATGGTACAAATGCACCAGCTAGTGATGAGAGCATTACATGTTTGTGCCGGTTTTTTGATTACCCCGCCATGTTGGCAGCCACAACTCTGACTTCGGTGGATTTAAGACTGATGATGCTATGCTAGGAGTCTTGTCACGGCTTTAAGACAATCCACCACAACAGCCATGCAGAACATAACAACATTTTGATTAAGCATTGGCGTTCTACTAGCTTATGTCAACTGATATCTGACACGGGCCTCATGCCAAGGCAAGAAGAGGATTTATTTCACTGGAAGATTTTATTTCTCATGACACCGGACGTTCATTTGGGCACTTTGTTGTTGCCGTGTTTCATTTTAATTTGGTACTCCAGTTATAGTTAGCCTGGCTATGAAGTACGCCGCATTCTACTTCCCCCCTTCTCCCCCCTTTCCACCAACACCACACACACACACAACACACACACACACACACACACTATAAGTTTTTTCTCTGGTTCCATTTTGTATGTACTCTATTCCTTACGCTAACATAGGAGCTGATCTGGTAGTACCAAAAAAGTAATGGGGCTGGAAGAGGGGAGGGGAATACAGTGGCATGTGGGTTGGGGGTTTGTTAGGGTGTTTTCTCCTCTTGCCCCCTTTACTCTTTAGCTGACACTCGTGATGTAAGCAGCTGTACACGGGGTTTTACCTTTCCATGTTGGATTTGGAATAGGGGGGGGGGGGGGAGAGAGAGAGCGAGAGAGAGAGGGACAGCGGAGAGAGAGAGAGAGAGAGAGAGAGAGATGAGAGAGAAGGGGGGGGGGGAGGGGGGAGGGGAGAGAGAGGAGAGGAGAAGAGAGGAGAGAGAGATGAGAGAGGAGATGAGAGAGGAGAGAGGAGCGGAGAGAGAGAGAGAAGCGAGGAGAGTGACGTGAGATGAGATGAGTGGATGATGGGAGATTAGGAGAGAGAGAGAGTGAGAGAGAGATGGAGAGAGAGATTAGATGAGGAGAGTCGAAAGGAGGAGAGAGAGAGAGAGTGAGGAGAGAGGAGAGAGAGAGATTAGTGAATGAGAGTGAGAGAGAGAGAGGAGCGTAGAGAGAGAGGGAGCTGAGAGAGAGAGAGAGTGATAGAGAGAGGAGAGTAGAGAGAGGAGTTGTTTGAGAGAAGGGAGAGAGAGAGGTGAGTCGATGAGAGAGAGAGAGACAGAGAGAGAGTGATAGAGACGTGAGAGAGAGGAGAGGAGAGAGTGAGAGAGGAGTGAGAGAGAGAGAGGATGAGAGAGAGAAGTTGAAGAGAGAGAGAGAGAGTGAGAGAGATGAGAGAGACGTGAGAGAGAGAGAGAGAGAGACGAGCTAGAAAGGTTAGGGGGTGAAGTGGGGAAAGGAGTTTTAAAAAAAGCCCCCCCCCCCCCCACCCAATAAACAACAAATGGAAACATGAAGTGTGGTGTTGTAATCGTGTGTTGTGTGTGTGGGTGTGTGTGTGTGTGTGATGTGTGTTGTGTGTGTGTCTATCTCTCTCTCTCTCTCTCTCTCTCGTTCTATTTCTTCACAGTCGCCTTTTAAAATTTTTCTCATCCGTTATCGCATCTCTTAGTTTAATAATAATAATAATAAAAATAAAATAATAATAAAAAAGATTAGGGGACAAGATAAAATGGGATTCTTGTTTGCTGGACACTTGACGACTGGGTCTCGGACAGCCTCAAATTAAACATCACCATGCATTGCCAACTTCAAACGGGCAAAGAAAAAGGTCATTTGTTGCGGTACAATTTGTCCAAAGGATACATGTCCCAAATGGACACATTTTGTACCGTATTCGCGGTTTAATTGCCCTTTTTTTTTTTATTTTTAAATCTTTTTTTGTTTTTTACAACCTCCATACTATCCTTCAAATCACCCTCCACACACCAACGGTACAAATTTGTCCTTACTTTGGACATTTTTTCCACGATGTCTTCTGGAAGTTATGTGCTTGTAGCTTCCACTAATCTGTCACTCTCTTTGACTCTGCCTTTTCCTTTTGCTTACTGTCATCTACTATCATTTATGCCCTTTTCGGGGTTCATTCTCCTGCCCTTTTTTTCAACGAAACGCTATTTTCAAAAAAACAATTCCTCCAGCCGAAGTCGCGGACATCTTGCTGGGCCTAATAGGTTTTTCTTAGTTAGGCGCACAACGGCAGCATGACGCATCTGCGCTCATAAGTGACAGGAAACTGTCTGAGCGATCGAAGAAGAAGAAGAAGAAGCGAATATATTTTGGTGACTCGACTGCGGCACAATTTGTCCAAATTTGACCAAGCTGCTGAGAACTATAGGTATACTACTAGCACAGGTGAGCGGTCACTTTGCCGTAAGCTTGCCCATTTTGACAATTTGACCGGCTTATTTTGTTTGCCAAGGTGTTTCTGTTCGTTGTACAATGCAGATGACCAGTAGTCAGCGGTCCCACTGACCACTGCTGTTGGCTCTGTTATTGCTGTGTTCCTGCTGTTGTTGGTACTGCTACTGCTTTTGCTGCTGACATTGGTATAAGCAAATAGACGATTTTCGGGGAGAAACAAACTAGGGGAAAATTACAGTTAATTACCTCGACTTCCTCAGTCAAAGCCATAGCAACAATGGCGGCATGGCGTCGACGCTTGAAACCGCAGGAAGCGAGTCAGCGACTTGCAAACATTGTTTTTTTAGAAAACTGAGGGGCGGCCAGTATCCGCAAACCGATAGAACTTGCAAAATGTGACGTAAAAATATAAATGACATCAAATTTCAGAATGACGCACGGTGTTCTAAGTGATGCAAGTCTACTCAAGCACACAAGACGAGAGCTGGGGATCTACCTGAAAGTAGAGTAGCTTCCTCTGTTTGACCGATTGAATTGGGCAAGATCACTCCCACATACCATGAAATTACTCCCCTTAATTATTTCCGAACAAATTCCTATTGGGGAATGTGAGAGGCATTGGGGAGTTGAGGGAGAAGGAGGAATAGAGGGAAGGGAAGGGGGTAGCGGGGGTGGGGGGGGGGGCTGGGGGGACGGGAAGGGGAGGGGTGGTGGTGAAGAAAACAATCATTCAGACAACAGCGATTTTCACGAGAAAACAACCAGATGACCTCTGGGGGGTTTGGTACTGTGTGTGGGGGGTGGAGGGGAGGGGGGCGTGTGTGTGTGTGTGTGTGTGTGTGTGTGTGTGTGTGTGTGTGCATGTGCGTGTGTGTGTGTGTTTGTGTGTGGGTGCGCGCGCGCGTGTGTGTGCATGCGGCAGTGTGTGTGGGGGGCGGTGAGTGCGCGCGTGTGGTGTGTTTTGTGTGTGTGTGTGTGCGTGTGTGTGTGTGTGTGTGTGTGTGCGTGCGTGCGTGTGTGTGCGTGTGTGTGTGTGTGTGTGTGTGTGGTGTGTGTGTGTGTGTGTGTGTGTGTGTGTGTGTGTGTGTGTGTGTGGTGTGTGTGTGTGTGTGTGTGTGTGTGTGTGTGTGATTGTATGTGTGTGTGATTGTTGTTTTTTGTCTGTGCGTTTTGTGAGTGTGTTTGGGATTGTGTTTTTGATTTGGATGCAAGTGTGTGTGCGCATGTGCGTGCGTATGTGTGTGTATGCGCGTGTGTGTGTATGCGCACGCGCATGTCCGCGCGTATGTGTGTACGTACGCGCCGTGTGTGTGTGTGTGTGTGCGTGCGCGCGCGCATGTCCGCGCGTATGTGTGTACGTACGTGTGTGTATGTGTGTGTGCGTGCGTGTGTGTGCATATGGGGGCGTAAAAGTGAAGGTGCCATGAGGACAATATAGTTAGTATGGGAAGAAGATTTTTTACAATTTCATTTCTATGCTCTCTCTCTCTCTCTCTCTCTCTCTCTCTCTCTTTCTCTCTCTCTCTCTCTTCTCTCTCTCTCTCTCTCCCTCTCTCTCTCTCTCTCTCTCTCTCTCTCTCTCTCTCTCTCCTCTCTCTCTCTCTCCTCTCAATTTCTTCCTTCCTTTCTACCCCCCCCCCCCTGTATGTCCGGCAGATGTCTCTGTCTGGATCTAAGACAATGATGGAGAGGGTGGAGGGGAAATAAGAGAAAGGGAGGGGAGAGAGGAGGTGACAAGGGAAGGGGGGGTAGAGAAAGAGGGGGGGGGGGGTTGATGGTTGAAAGTAAAATGTCTATTTTTATTTTTCTTGCTTTCTTTCCTTTTAGTAATAATAGCTTCTTTTTTTCCATTGCCAACCATACAATTCTTATTTGTAATCCTTCCCGTAACCCGTGGGTGTGTTTGCACCCATACTTTTACTTTTTGCTTCATATTTTTAAAACCCTTCATTGAATCTTGCTGAAAGTTTATGACTTTGTCAATGAATGATTGGAGAATGTGCACCCCCAAAATCAAGCATTTTTGTTGCAAAACAAGCGAGTAAATAAACAACAAAGTCGTCGTCAGTTTAACCGTTCATCATTTATCATAATTATCTCAGTGATGCGTATGTCTGTCATTTCCGAACATTGACCTATTAAAATTGCAAATGTTTCTATTGTCCGGACCCATGACAGGACAACTGTCCTTGTGAATAACTGAGGAGGCGGACTTATGTCCTATTAAAACAGGAAGTTCGGGACATTTGTGTCCTATTAATAATGCTGAGCCAGGACATATTGTCCTATGCGCAACTTAGGACGATGGATTGACCGCCAGGGGGCAATCAAGCCAGTAGGGGCTTAGCGCGTGATATTCTTAGTTGGGCGTAGTGAGAGAGAGAGAGAGAGAGAGAGAGAGAGAGAGAGAGAGAGAGCGAGACAGAGACAGAGAGACAGAGAGAGAGACACAGAAATAGAGAGAGAGAGAGAGAGAGAGAGAGAGAGAGAGAGAGAGAGAGAGAGAGAAAGAGAGAGAGACAGAGAGAGAGAGAAAGAGAGAGACAGAGACAGAGAGATACAGAGAGAGAGAGACAGAGAGTAGACAGACAAAGAGAGACAGAGATTAGACAGACAAAGAGAGACAGAGATTAGACAGAGAGACAGAGAGTAGACAAAGAGAGACAGAGATTAGACAGAGACAGAGAGTAGACAAAGAGAGACAGAGATTAGACAAGAGAGATAGAGAGTAGACAGACAAAGAGAGACAGAGATTAGACAGAGAGACAGAGATTAGACAGAGACAGAGAGTAGACAAAGAGAGACAGAGATTAGACAGAGAGACAGAGATTAGACAGAGACAGAGAGTAGACAAAGAGAGACAGAGATTAGACAGAGAGACAGAGAGTAGACAGACAAAGAGAGACAGAGATTAGACAAGAGAGACAGAGAGTAGACAGACAAAGAGAGATAGAGATTAGACAGAGAGACAGAGAGTAGACAGACAAAGAGAAACAGAGATTAGACAGAGAGACAGAGAGTAGACAGACAAAGAGAAACAGAGATTAGACAGAGAGACAGAGAGTAGACAGACAAAGAGAGACAGAGATTAGACAAGAGAGACAGAGAGTAGACAGACAAAGAGAGACAGAGATTAGACAAGAGAGACAGAGAGTAGACAGACAAAGAGAGACAGAGATTAGACAGAGAGACAGAGAGTAGACAGACAAAGAGAAACAGAGATTAGACAGAGAGACAGAGAGTAGACAGACAAAGAGAGATAGAGATTAGACAGAGAGACAGAGAGTAGACAGACAAAGAGAAACAGAGATTAGACAGAGAGACAGAGAGTAGACAGACAAAGAGAGACAGAGATTAGACAAAAGAGACAGAGAGTAGACAGACAAAGAGAGACAGAGATTAGACAAGAGAGACAGAGAGTAGACAGACAAAGAGAGACAGAGATTAGACAAGAGAGACAGAGAGTAGACAGACAAAGAGAGATAGAGATTAGACAAGAGAGACAGAGAGTAGACAGACAAAGAGAGACCGAGATTAGACAGAGAGACAGAGAGTAGACAGACAAAGAGAGACAGAGAGTAGACAGACAAAGAGAGACAGAGATTAGACAGAGAGACAGAGAGTAGACAGACAAAGAGAGACAGAGAGTAGACAGACAAAGAGAGACAGAGACAGAGAAATACAGAGAGGGAAGGGGAGAACGGGAGAAACAGAGACACAGAGACACAGAAGCATTCAAACCCAGAAAATGACCAACGAAAAAAAAATGACCCCCCCCCCCCCCCCCCCCCCCCACAAACACACACACACACACTTGCCGTTTGCGAAGCCGAAAGACCATAGGCGAGGGTGTCTAAAACAAAAAGCGTTTATGACCCAATCAAATATTGATGATGCACACACACACACGCACACGCACACACGCACACACACACACACACACACACACACACACACACACACACACACTAAAGGTAGGGGACGGGGGGGGGGGGGCAAAATAAAAAGCTACTACCGCTGGCGGACTCTTTCCCTGGAACAACACGAAAGATGAAAGTGGGTGCAAAAAGTGATTTTAGGTGTGGAGGGACGTGGCAAAAGTGTTGGAAATAGATGGAGGTGGCAAAGCAGTCTGGAACTTTTCTGGGCTACGCGGAATTAAATACCAAAGGGACAAGGTTTTAGAAAACAGCACAAGTTTGGTGGGGGTTTTGTGGTTCTTTTTGGGGTTGGGGGTTGGGGGGATGTTTTGAGTAAGTGGGTATTTTCGAGTCGATGGCCTTTAGTTTTGTGGGGTGGGTGGGGGGAGGGGTGTGTGTGTGTGAATGTGTGAACATTTGAACATTTGAACATTTGAACATTGGTTTATTGCCATGAAACCTAAACAAAGGCTTATAAGGCACAGGTTAAGATTACAAACAACGCAAAATACTATTCATGCTTTTTGTTAAAACAAATACTAACATATTTTGCCACAAATGACTGTAGTTCATCTAACATCATCATATCTGATGGAGACTGAACATTTGATTCTAAACTTTGTTTGTCCACATTTACCATCAATTTGTAACGATCTTCTTTATACATAACGCAGGTATTCAAAAGGTGGAGCTCATCTTCTATTTCATGACATTTTTGGCAAAGTCTGTTTTCTCTTACAATATTCTCGTGTCTACCAATTTCGATTTTTAAATTATGAGCACTAATTCTCAATTTACATAGAGCCTGTTTTTGTTGTCTATCCAAAATAGTACTAAAAAGGTACGGTTCTATTCGATATTCTTTAGTAACATCATTATAAAACCTGAGCCGTGATACTTCTCCCTTTTTTAGTTTCCAAAATGATATGTAACAGTTTTGCATTCTTCGTAATATCGCATGTTGTAATTTTTTAGCATTGAATGTGAATTGATTATTCCAAACATGCCCAAAGCCAAGTTCAAACATCATTGTTTTGATG
>CM065684.1:4839697-4854697 GCA_017654935.2 Phymorhynchus buccinoides
TCCCGTGTTTCTGAGTTATCCGGTGTTTTTGACTTATCCAGTGTTTTTTAGTTATCCAGTGTTTTTGAGTTATCCAGTGTTTTTGAGTTATCCAGTGTTTTTGAGTTATCCAGTGTTTTTGAGTTATCCAGTGTTTTTGAGTTATCCAGTGTTTTTGACTTATCCAGTGTTTCTAAGTTATCCGGTGTTTTTGAGTTATCCAGTGTTTTTGAGTTATCCAGTGTTTTTGAGTTATCCGGTGTTTTTGAGTTATCCGGTGTTTTTGAGTTATCCGGTGTTTTTGAGTTATCCAGTGTTTTTGAGTTATCCAGTGTGTTGAGTTATACAGTGTTTTTGAACTATCCACTGTTTTTGAGTTATCCACTGTTTTTGAGTTATCCAGTGTTTTTGAGTCATCCAGTGTTTTTGAGTTACCCAGTGTTTTTGAGTTACCCAGTGTTTTTGAGTTATCCAGTGTTTTGAGTTATCCAGTGTTTTTGAGTTATCCAGTGTTTTCTGAGTTATCCAGTGTTTTTGAGTTATCCAGTGTTTTCTGAGTTACCCAGTGTTTTTGAGTTACCCAGTGTTTTTGAGTTATCCAGTGTTTTGAGTTATCCAGTGTTTTCTGAGTTATCCAGTGTTTTTGAGTTATCCAGTGTTTTCTGAGTTATCCAGTGTTTTTGAGTTACCAGATATGCAACAAAGTAGATCATTTGACGCTGAATAAAATAAAACAGAAATCCTCTCCTAAAACGGAGTAACGTGATGCTGTGGTTCCCACGGGCTGTGTATTAAAGTAAGGACACGGTCTGGAAACAAAAGACACGGCCAATGTCAGCAAAACCCTTTGACATTGCTGTAAACTGTGTAGTCATTCGCATTGGCCTACTGTTTCAATCAATAAAACCCTTTGACATTGCTGTAAACTGTGTAGTCATTCGCATTGGCCTACTGTTTCAATCAATAAAACCCTTTGACATTGCTGTAAACTGTGTAGTCATTCGCATTGGCCTACTGTTTCAATCAGCAAAACCCTTTGACATTGCTGTAAACTGTGTAGTCATTCGCATTGGCCTACTGTTTCAATCAGCAAAACCCTTTGACATTGCTGTAAACTGTGTAGTCATTCGCATTGGCCTACTGTTTCAATCAATAAAACCCTTTGACATTGCTGTAAACTGTGTAGTCATTCGCATTGGCCTACTGTTTCAATCAGCAAAACCCTTTGACATTGCTGTAAACTGTGTAGTCATTCGCATTGGCCTACTGTTTCAATCTATGCAACAAATTATGAAAGTGAATGAATGAATGAATGAATGAATGAATGAATGAATGAATGAATGAATGAATGAATGAATGAATTAATGAATTAATGAATAAACAAATGAATGAATAAATGAATGAATGAATGAATGAACGAATGAATGAATGAATGAATACATAAATGAATGAATGAATTAATAAATGAATGAATGAATGAATGAATGAATGAATGAATGAATGAATGAATGAATAGATGAATGAATGAATGAATGAATGAATTAATGAATTAATGAATAAACAAATGAATTAATAAATTAATGAATTAATGAATGAATTAACGAACGAATGAATGAATGAATGAATGAATACATAAATGAATTAATGAATTAATAAATGAATTCATAAATGAATGAATGAATAAATGAATGAATGAATGAATGAATGAATGAATGAATGAATGAATGAATGAATGAATGAATGAATGAATGAATGAATGAATGAATAAATAAATAAATAAATAAATAAATAAATAAATAAATAAATAAATGAATGAATTAATGAATTAATTATTTAATAAATAAGTGAATTAATAAATTAATGAATGAATGAATAAATAAATGAATGCATGAATGAATGAACGAATAAATGAATGAATGGATGAATAAATAAATAAATAAATAAATAAATAAATAAACAAATAGGGTTATGTAAATCAAATTGATGGGTGAATTCAAAAATAATCTTTTTTTTCTCCATAAAACCAACACGGTAGATACTCTGTTTTGTATTTGTGTGTGCATAAGTGTACGATTGCGTTGATATGTGTGTCTGCGTCCGTGTTTGTGTGTATATATCTCTGCTTTTTGTGGGAAATGTGTCAACTATTTCAACGCAATTATCATCGTTATGCTATGCTTTAGTCTTCCTTTATTTTCAGCTTATCGTTTTTCATCATAATTGTAGGTTAAACAAGCGCGAAATCGCAATAGTTTGTGGCACGCGGTCTATTTTTACCACTCCAATCATGAGTTACCTCCCCTGGCTTTTCAATAATTTTAATCTGTAAACCAGAATGTTATCTCTGCACCATTTCGTAACTTTTTATATCTTTTGGAAAACATTTAAAACTATGTACCCTACTTATACTCATCAAAAGAAGCACCGCATACTCGTCGTGTCTGTTGTAGTGTCTGTATTACATATGTTTATTATTTTGTACGCTTTTAAAATACATCATTTTAAAGAGCGGCCAGAAGTGTAGCCTCGATTTGAAGTGCGACAATTTTGTCAAAATGTGCGACAATTTTGGACCGACAGACCGACCGACCGACCGACCGACCGACAGACAGACCGACCGACCGACAAAGTGAGTTATAGGTTTGTGGCTTGAGCCACAAACAAAAAACCCAATTCATTTTTCATTCATTCAATTGCGTAATATATATATATATATTATGTCTGCCAACTTCATCCGCTGTAATATATCTTCGAACTGAGCATAACATAAGCTCTGCTTGTTGCTGCTTCAGTTGCTCTCTCTCTCTCTCTCTCTCTCTCTCTCTCTCTCTCTCTCTCTCTCTCTCTCAATTTTTTCAAAAGTTTCAAATGTCTCTCTCTCTCTCTCTCTCTCTCTCTCTCTCTCTCTCTCTCTCTCTCTCTCTCTCTCTCTCTCTCTCTCTCTCTCTCTCTCTCTCTCTCTCTCTGTGGTGTGTGTAATATGATTTATGTTCATGTCTGTGTATTGCATCTTTTCCTAATGATAAAAAAACCTAATGTATAGCTGTTGTCGATTCAAGTTTGCCTCCACCCAGTCTTTCATCTTCATTCTCTTTTGTTCTGTTTCGTACATTTGTTTTCCATGTTTAATTCAGTCATTGCAAATTCCACCAATATTGCTGTGTAAATGTTCTAACTGAGCACGCTATAAGTTTCGCTTGTTGTTGATGCACTCTCTTGTGTTTTATGTCTATGCGAATGTAATTGAAGAATAAATCGTAAAGGTCAAGATGTGCCCCCCCCCCCTGCATTTCTCTGTTAATTCTATTTTTCTGTTTTTGCCTTTCTTACCATACATAAAGCTGTATTTTAGGAACATTTTTAGCTAATAACCTTTTGGGAATACTAACCCTATCCCTAACCCTAGCCCTAAACCTAACCCTACCCCCCACTATGTACCGCAGTACACCGCGATTTGTCACAGTTGTGGTTCGTTGCGTTTTTCCGTCTTATAGGGTGGGGGGGTAGGGTTAGGTTTAGGGCTAGGGTTAGGGATAGGGTTAGTATTCCAAAAAGGTTATTAGCTAAAAATGTTCCTAAAATACAGCTTTATGTATGGTAAGAAAGGCAATAACGGAAAAATAGAATTAACCGAGAAATGTAGGGTGGGTGGGACAATAACAATTAAACCAGCTGTACAAAAAACAAACTACAATATATGATTGTCTACAGTAAATGGGGAACATCATGGCACAATTTAGACTGTGACTCTCGAACGGGGGGGGGGGGGAGGGGGGGGGGGGTTGGCACCGACCGGCTCTGGTGCAGCAGCACAAAGGGATGGGTTGGCCTTTTGGGGGAACTTCCCCAACGCCAGCTGTGTCCTCAAACCCCTTTGCCCGAGAGAGTGGGATTGTACCCTGGGCAGGGCATCTCCGCTATAAAACACATTATTTATAGCACAGTCAGCCAAGAATAGCACCTGCCCCCTGCCCCCCCCCCTGCTATCTGGCAGTCATGGTCGGAAACGACTGACTGGCAATCTTGACCCAAACAGCCTGGTGCGAGTAGGCTTAACTGCTTTCGTGTGTGTTCTCTGTGTGTGTGTGTGTGGGGGGGGGGGGGGGGGGGGGGGGCGTGCGTGCGTGCGTGCGTGCGTGCATGCGTGTGTGTGTGTGTGTGTGTGTGCGTGTGTGCGTGCGTGTGTGTGTGTGCGTACGTGCGTACGTGCGTGTGCGTGTGTGTGTGTGTGTGTGTGTGTGTGTGTGTGTGCGTGTGCGTGTGCGTGCGCGTGCGTGTGTGTGTGTGTGTGTGTGTGCGTGCTCCTGATAACTTCCATTGTTTCCATGCTATCTACTTGTGCCTATTGTTTGCGTAGAATTGTCTTCTTCAATGTATGTTGTGTAACTGACCAGTTAATTAAATGTTTTTTGTAATTATTCTTCTGTATTTTATGCGCAAGCTGCACAACACATTTCTTCTGTTTGAAGACAATAAATTGATTTGACTGATTGTTTAACGTCCTCCGGTCTGAAACAGACACATATGGGACACTTCTAGATATAAAGATGGTGGGAACGATCCTGGAGGCAATGCCCGGAGGTAGTGCAACACCAGGAAAGTCCCGACTTTTTTTAGCAATACAGATATTACTTTCGGGGCAAGTACAAACATTGAATGTGAATATTGTTTTGGGGCGTCAATATTCATTTATAAATCACTGGAATAGTTAGTTAATTTCTCGGTTCAATTAATGCATAATCTGTATCGTTAAAAACTCGGGACTTTACTGGAGTTGCACTGCCTCCGGACATTGCCTCCAGGATCGTTCCCACCATCTTTAGTATATCTAGGCCTACTAATGTCTTATATAATTGTGTCTGTTCTAGACCGGAGGACGTGAAACAGATTTTCATTCAATTTTTGTCTTCAAGAACATGAGAACACTTCGTAATCGGGCCTAGCTTATTATTTCACCTTGTTTCGTTGATTTGCTCACGTTTACAAAATTATGTCATATTCCTTATGAGATCCTAGTATATCCTTTGCATATTCATAGCTGCCTTACTCAGTTGCGCGTGGAGTGAAAAGTAAACTCGTGAACATGATACTTGTTTACTTAACACAGTGGGACCTCACTTATAAGACCTCCACAAATAATCCAAAATGAAGTCTTATAAGGGAGGGGTCTTATAAGGGAGGTACTTTTAATACTCACAAAGAAGGGCAATGTCTCAGAGACGAAGTGGGAGGGAGTCTTATAATGGGAGGTCTTATACAGGAGGTTGCACTGCATTAGCATTTTCGTGAGTCAGGGCGTCATTTTGTTATAACCGCAAGCTCATAAACATTTATTTGAAAATTGGGTATCTGACCAAAGCGTGGTGACGAAAATAGAATACATATCCACATTTACATTCTTAGATATGTGTGTGTGGGGTGGTGGGGGTGGTGTTGAGGTGGAAATGGAGTAACTTGTTTTCTTTTTTAAAGTATGTGAGGGGGAGTTTTATATATTATATATTATAAATATCAGAAAATACAATAATACAAGCCTAAGCAAAACAACACAAAGGCCCATCATTATCATTATTCATATAATTTGTGGCAAATGTTTACATGAATTTCTCATTTTTCGTCAGGCCAATACAACAATACAATACGAAAATACAATAATACGCTACTCGCTTCCCAACTTAAGAATGGATGTATAATGTATATATGTTCACAATAATACGACCAAGGTTCAGCACAAAATTTAAAAAAAAATTAAATCGAATGTTTACAAGGAAAAAGGTTGGAAAAAAGCGAAAACAAATTTCTTTCGCTTACAATATACATACTACTGTCAGTACCACATTTCAGAGCTTAATAGATTTTCAAAGATTTACATTGGTTTAAATAGCATTTTATTTATGAAAGTTACAAATGAAAATCAACAATGATTATTAGATAGGACAGCAAGAAAACTGATATAAAGCCCTATCTTAACCCTTTCACCGCCAGCCATATTTCAGGCAAAATGTTCCATTAAATTTATCTGGGTAGAGAACAAAATCCATCTGCAGTATTGGGGATTCTTCTGTGACATATATAACATAAGGTCTATCCTTACTTCCCAAAACTAAGACAATAGGGTCTTTGGATAATAGACCCCAATTTGATGCCTTTTAGTGACATAGGGGTTAAATCACTGTGGTGCTAAAATGCGACTTTGGCGGTGGAAGGGTTAAAGAAAAAAGTGTTCAGACAATAATAGTGACGGACAGAGTAATGAGATTTACATTGCTTTTTAAAAGGTGGTCCTGAAAATGTCAGTCATGATGCTGCTATCTAATTTATCTGTGTTCAACAGTCGTCGAACCATATTTTTCTATGTAAAGATGGCACAATATAAGCTTGTTGCTGCTGATACGTTTATTATCTATGTTTGTTCATGTACTGTGGACCTAATAAAATTGTTTAAGCCAAATGTTAATCTCCAATAGCTCAGGGAGCAATAGCCAAAAGTTTTAAATTAACATTTTGAACAAAAGTATATACATTTATAACCTGGAGTAGTCTTTGTGCGAGCCATGGCACCTAACAAAATCTTGACCTATTATTCAAGGTAAAACCTAGTTTCAAAATAAAAAATATATTAAAAAAATACATAATAAAAATGACTATATTTAAAGACAAATGATTTTTTCTCTTCCCCCTCTCCACAATATATAAAATTAATAGTAATGTCCCGTATGGCTTCGGCCGAGAGCACGTAAAACTTTAATTTCGCGAGTTACCACCCTGTAACTCTGAAGTTCTTTTTGCATACTGAACACGCATTTGATGAAGAAACAAAAAAAGTAAACATAGATGCTATATTTGTGTCGACAACGCGCTCTTAAACGACGACTTTGTTGTTGATTTACTCGTTTGTTTGTCAACACAAATGCTTGCCCTTTGGAGTGCACATGCTCGAATCTTTCATGGACGACGTCGTGAAATTTCAGCAAGATTGCATGAAGGGTTTTGAAACTACGAAGCAAAACGTATGGGTGCAAACACACCCACGGGGTGCGGGAAGGTTAAAAAAAGGAAGACCGCCCGAAATTCACAGGGAGATTTGTTTGACCCGGCATTGCAGTAACCTCCAGGATCTGCTCAGAGCTTTGAATGATGCTTGATGGTTCGTCCCATTATGTGCTGTTTTGCAGCCGAGTGGACGTAAAACTTAACTTCCATTCAATTCACAAGAACCAAATTCGGACTGTGACAAAAAATAATAAACGGTTCGCAAATCTATTAGTTTTTAAACAACCAAGCGCTACTAATTTTATATAGTATCACGTCCGGCTTATCGCTAACTAAGGCCGTGTACACACATAAGCGGATATTCCATGCGGAAACCCGTGCGCAATCCATAAATAAGTGAAACAAAGAAGGGGGGGAAAAGATTTGCGCACGTGTCCGAATTTCCCCTATAATAAATGCGTAAACTTTTATCACCCTTCTTTCTTCCACTTATTCAGGGTTTTCCGTACGGAACTTACGCGTCTAATGTGAACCCGGCCTTTTAGATGAAAGGAACACGAAAACCGTGGTATTGTAAAGACATTCAAAGAAGGCAAGAGAGATTATAGGTAGAGAGACAAGACAACATGGCAACCACCGCGTCAAAAAAATCGATCGTGGTCGTTCGTAGCAGCAGTAGTAGTAGTAGCCATCGTCAAAGCGAACTGTCTGCCTAGTCGCATTCAAAGCACGAGCCACAGCTTCCTCGAGCCCCCTTCCCCCTCAGCACGCGGACAGCGTCACGTGACCGGATAAGGGCGGGGTCTGAAGGATTCGGGCCTCCGCTGATTGGCTCAACGTCTTTGGTGTCGGTGTTTGAGTGTCAGCCACGCTACTGCTAGAGAACCCCCTCCTCTCTCTCTCTCTCTCTCTCTCTCTCTCTCTCTCTCTCTCTCTCTCTCTCTCTCTCTCTCTCTCTCTCTCTCTCTCTCTCTCTCTCTCTCTCTCTCTCTTCCGTGCGTCCCTCCTCTCTCTGTTCCCTCTCTCTCTCTCTCTCTCTCTCTCTCTCTCTCTCTCTCTCTCGTTGCGTCCCTCCCTTGTCTAAGCTAGGCTCCGCCCACCCGGACTCGCGTTACATTCAATTAATCGAACTCGGAGAGAAAGGGGGCAGGGAGAAACCGGGGTGGGGTTGGGGTGGGGTGGGGTAGGGGGTGGAGAGCGTTAGTAGGCACATAGAGAGAGAGAGGGAGAGGAGAGAGAGAGAGAGAGAGAGAGAGAGAGAGAGAGAGAGAGAGAGAGAGACTTCAAACTTCAAATGCTTTATTTTACAAGGATAAGAATTTAGGCTGGGCCTAGTCTTCCATTCTGTCCTTGGTTCTATAAGCATGCGACGTGTAACTGATACTATAATCGAACATTGAGACACAGAAAGATCGTCAACAGAAACAACAGTAGCAGAAATTTAACAATGACATGGTAGGCAGAGCATCAACATCAGTAATAAGAACAAAACCCCCAGAAAACCAACCGACCAAATAAAAAAAACAGAGAGAGAGAGAGAGAGAGAGAGAGAGAGAGAGACAGGACAGACAGACAGACAGACAAACAGAACAGGCGGGGTTGTCTGTCTGTCTCTCTCTCTCTCTCTCTCTCTCTCTCTCTCTCTCTCTCTCTCTCTCTCTCTCTCTCTCTCTCGCTCTCTCTCTCTCTCTCTCTCTCTCTCTCTCTCTCTCTCTCTCAATCAGAAGAATGTGGCATAGGCCTAAATATTGCCCATGTGCCATTGAAATCAATCATTGTACCTTTTCCCGCCTCCAAGCCCTCTCCCCATCACCTTCTTCCTGTATTAGTCTTGTACATTGATGATGTATATATTGTTGTGTTATGTTATTTCTGGATATTTTCTTTCTTGAATGCTTTGTATTATTACTGTTTGTTAATTTGTTTTGTATATTTTTTGTTAACCTTTGTTTAGCCGCAGGGCTGAGTGTAAAAAAAGCAAATTGTATGCTTATCTCATAACCCTGATTAAACAAAATTTCGTTCGTTCGTTCATCTCTCTCTCTCTCTCTCTCAATCTCTTCTCTCTCTCTCTCTCTCTCTCTCTCTCTCTCTCTCTCTCTCTCTCTCTCTCTCTCTCTCTCTCTCTCTCTCTCGTTCGTTCTTTCTCTCTCTCTCTCTCTCTCTCTCTCTCTCTCTCTCTCTCTCTCTCTCTCTCTCTCTCTCTCTCTCTTAGTTTTATGCTTTGTTTATTTGTTTGCCTTTAAACTGCTTGTTAAATGTGTTTGGATTGATGTTGCTTTCACCTCCTACTTGTCATCAATTATTTGTTTCACTATGTGTATTTCTTTAAAACAACAACATTTTTTGTATATGTATGTATAAACAATGTATGTGTGTATGAGAGAGAGAGAGTCAGAGAGAGAGAGAGAGAGAGAGAGAGGGAGAGAGAGAGAGAGAGAGAGAGAGAGAGAGAGAGAGAGAGAGAGAGAGAGAGAGAGTATGTTTGCACAAATTTGTTTTTCTTTTATCCAAGGACAGATTGTAAGAATAGGCATCGCCTAAAATCTCTATCCTTGTCAAATAAAGTTTTCCAGTGTCCAGTGTCCAGTCTCTCTCTCTCTCTCTCTCTCTCTCTCTCTCTCTCTCTCTCTCTCTCTCTCTCTCTCTCTCTCTCTCTCTCTCTCTCTCTCCCCCCCCCCCCAAGATGTGACTGATGATGATTGAAGGAAGAAGGAAAAGAACAGGGGGAGGGGAGTGGGGGGAGGAGGACAAAACTGAGGAGAGAAAGGGATGCAAAGTGGGCGTGTGGGGGGAGCGGTGGGGGAGAGGGAGGGGGGAGCGAGGGGGCTTTGGACGACAGTAGGTTTGGTCGGTCAGTGTTACTATCTTCTTTGACAAATGGTGTGATGAGGCACCTAGGCCCTACTTTTTCCACCCCAGTTTGTAGTAGCGTCACAAGAACAAGAATACGCCAACAGTTTAATATATATATATGTTAATGCTATTTAGTATCGAACAGCTTCCCCCACCCCCACCCCCACCCCTCACCCCCTTTTTTTTTTTTAGGCCGTGTACACACATAAGCGGATATTCCATGCGGAAACCCGTGCGCAATCCATAAATAAGTGAAACAAAGAAGGGAAAAGATTTGCCGCACGTGTCCGAATTTCCCCTATATGCGTAAACTTTTATCCTTCTTTCTTCCACTTATTTAGGGTTTAATGTGAACCCGGCCTTAGTCCACACATTATATAACGCACGCTCGGCCGCACACTCAACTTCATACTCATGGAATTCTGATCGCTTCTCGGCCTTTTGGCTAAGACAGTGATTCAGGAACATAATTTTTTGTTTATACCCTGGTTGGTTGGTTCAGCCCGTCGTACATGGCGCAAGCCGATATGCGAAGTTAAACTGAACTTCCATCCACACTCAACTGCACCACACATACACCCCATAATTTATTCTATATGCAGCCGTCAAGTTATAGATGTGTAACGGGTATCTTACTTTGACATTGAATTAAAAGTTGTCTATTATAATTAGTCACGTAACTGGTATGTCGATGGCAGTATGAGTTTATTTCCCAATATTGTATCTAAGCTTGGTTTAAACGAATTTTATTGAAAGTCAATATAGCAGATGAGCACAACAAGCTTAAAGACCCCCCACGTCACGCATCACATTCCCTCTTATGTTTGGAAGATTTTTTAAAGATTTCTTACGATTTCTATAAGAGGGAAAACACTTGAAAACCATGATTTTGACACGTGACGTGGTGGGTCTTTAAAGCTTATACAAGGCGCTCAAACACAGATATAGGGTATCTAAGCTTGATTGAGAAGGTGAATGTGGTCTGATTCTTCTTTGAATGTTCATATTGTATCTCTTTTACTCTTGTATAATTGTGAGTGTGTGTGTGTGTGTGTGTGTGTGTGTGTGTGTGTGTGTGTGTATGTGCGCGTGCCTGCTTTCATGTGTGTGTGTGTGCCTGCGTACATGCATGCGTGCGTCAGTGGGTGCGTGTGCCTGCGTGCGTGCGTGCGCGCGTGTGTGTGCGCGTGTGTGTGCGCGTGTGCGTGCGTGCGCGTGCGTGTGCGTGTGTGTGTGTGTGTGTGTGTGTGTGCGCGCGCGTGTGTGCGCGTGTGTGTGTCAGGAAGAAAGAGAACGTTGCGTGCAAGCATCGTGTTTATTTTACTTTCTAATGATTCATTATTTGTTTGCCTTTAATGTTCTTGTTATCAATGTAAAGCGCACTGAGCTCATACGAGAAAGAGCGCTAGATAAATTCCCATTATTATTATTATTATAATAATAATAATAATTATTATTATTATTATTATTATTATTATTATTATTATTAATATTATTATTATTATTATTATTAATATTATTATTATTATTAATATTATTATTATTATTATTATTATTATTATTATTTAATCACATCTTAACCACGGTGAATTTTAAAACAAAAGTCCTTTGTCCTCTGATGCAGCCCTGTCACGTTCTCGCCTTGGATTTGTTCTCAAGATTCCTGCGCATGCGCGAAATCGATCATGACGTACTATAAAATTTTATCCTGTTGTGTATTCGACACCCGAAACCCTATTCCTAAACCCTAACCCTAACCTGAACCGTCAAATACACACAAAAATAAAATTGATGGTACGTTATGAGATTACTGTCTCAATTTCGCGCATGCGCAGGAATCTTGAGAACAGAGTAATCCGAGAACACTACACCGGTCGGACTCAGCGAGACGAGTTGTCCCCCCACCCCCCCCCCCCCCCCCCGTGACCACCTGATATTCATGGTACACAGTTCTAAGAGCACCCCCCACCCCTACCCCTTACCCATCCATACCCCCGCCCCCCCCTCCCCCGATTTTCGCTCCCTCCTGCTGCCACCCCCCCCCCCCCCACTCCTACCCCCCCCCCCCTCTCAAATTAGTCCAAACATTACAATATCAACCTCACCGTCTCCCCGTGGGGGATACCGGGGGGTCTTTTGCATAAATAGTTCCCCCACCTTCTGTAAGTTCTGTGCCTGTAACGTCCTCTGATCCGTCCCTCTCTTTGACTCAGCCTTTTCCCTTTGCTTGCTGTCATCTTTCCGCCTTACCTGCTACCATTCTCCTGCCCTTTTTGTTTTCCACGAAACATTTTTTTGGTTAAACATTTCCTACAGCCGACGTCGGACTTGCTGGGCCTAACTGTTTCTTAGTTAAGCGCATAACGGCAGCATGACGCATCTGCGCTCATAATTGACGGCGATCGAGACCAAAAAAAAGAATAGAACCTCACCATCACTACAAATCCCCATAAAGCTAACCATTATAATAATGATAATAATAACATTAATATCTTATAATAGGGGATAGTTATATAGCGCGATACCCCACATTGGGCTCATCGCGCTTTACAACACTCAGTGAACAGCATAAAGGCATTGCACATCATAAAAAGGTTCAACATCTATGAATTGCACAAACAAACAAGAAAACAAACAAAAAAACATATAGTTAACAGCATCATATTAAATAGTAAAAGATTCAACATGCATAAACTTAAGCAAAGCACATAATGATATAGTTATTAGTGTCATACATAAAATCACGCGTATATGATTGTAGGAAAGAAAATCACAGGGAAAACAAGCGCGAAATCGCAATAGTTTGTGGCACGCGGTCTATTTTTACCACTCCAATCATGAGTTACCTCCCCTGGCTTTTCAATAATTTTAATCTGTAAACCCGAATGTTATCTCTGCACCATTTCGTAACTTTTTATATCTTTTGGAAAACATTTAAAACTATGTATCCTACTTATACTCATCAAAAGAAGCACCGCATACTCGTCGTGTCTGTTGTAGTGTCTGTATTACATATGTTTATTATTTTGTACGCTTTTAAAATACATCAATTTAAAGAGCGGCCAGAAGTGTAGTCTCGATTTGAAGTGCGACAATTTTGTCAAAATGTGCGACAATTTTGGAACGACAGACCGACAGACCGACCGACAAAGTGAGTTATAGGTTTGTGGCTTGAGCCACAAACAAAAAGTATGGAAGAAGAATCACAAGAATTGATAGGAAGAAACGTCATAGGGGAACAAAAGGTCACAGAAAACAGGATTTGTCTTTGGTGGCATGCAAGGTGTTTATGAGGATGGCCTACCTTAGGATTCGCCTGCTGAAAATCTGTTTTGATGTCTGGTACATTTCCGCCAAATCTTGGTTTTTCGTGCTGAGTGCTTCGTGTATCCATGCACAGTTTTGAGTCAAACACAGGATTCGCCTGCTAAAGATCTGTTTTGATCTCTGCACTGACGACGACTAGCACATTTCCACCAAATCTTGTTTTCCGTGTTGAGTGCTTCGTGGACATATAGCCATCCGTGCCACAGTTTTGAGCCAAACACAGGATTCGCCTGTTGAAGATCTGTTTTGATGATGACACATTTCCACCATATCTTGGTTCTCGTGCTGAGTGCTTCGTGTACATAATTTTATTAAAACCATCCATGCACCGTTTTGGGCCAAACACAGGATTCGCCTGCTGAAGATCTTCTTTGACGACTGGCACATTGCCACCAAATCTAGGTTTTTCGTGTTGAGTGCTTCGTGTACATAAAACCATCCATGCCACAGTTTTGAGCCAAACTACAGGATTCGCATGCTGAAGATCTGTTTTGACGACTGGCACATTGCCACCAAATCTTGTTTTTTCGTGTTGAGTGCTTCGTGTACATAAAACCATCCATGCCACAGTTTTGAGCCAAACTACAGGATTCGCATGCTGAAGATCTTCTTTGACGACTGGCACATTGCCACCAAATCTAGGTTTTTCGTGCTGAGTGCTTAGTGTACATAAAACCATCCATGCCACAGTTTTGAGCCAAACATTCGCCTGCTGAAGATCTGTTTTGACGACTGGCACATTGCCACCAACTCTTGTTTTTTCGTGTTGAGTGCTTCGTGTTGAGTCAAACACATGATTCGTATGCTGAAGATATGTTTTTCATGCTGAGTGCTTCGTGTACATATAACCAAACATCCATGACACAGTTGTGAGTCACCTTTGTTACTCTGGATCACGTCCATGATTTTTTTTAAAAAGTAGAAACAAAAATCCAGAAACACTGATATTAGGAAAACCTCACAGCCAAATAGACGATTTTGGGGGGTAAAATAGGGGAGAGCACTTCGTGAAAATTAGAGTTGTTTCCCTCCAGTACTCGGTCAAATACCATAGCAACAATGCAACAATGGCGTCGAAGCTTGAAACCGCAGGACTTGCAAACATTTTTTCTGTGGAAACATTAGGGGTGGCCAGTTGCACACAAACTGATAAAACTTGCAAAATGTGACGTAAAAATACGAATGACATAAATGTCAGACTAACGCACGGTGTTCTAAGTGCTGTATGTCTGCTCAAACACACGAGGCGAGAGCTGGGGATCTACCCGATGGTAGAGTAACTTCCCCTGTTTGATTGATTGAATTAGGCAAGATCTCTCCCACACACCATGGCATTACTCCCCTTAATTATTTCCGAACAATTTATATTGAAATAAAACTCCGACATATATAACACACAAGGCGCAGTTAAAAAAAAAAAAGGAAACACACTGAGGTCCCATTAAGCTTTTTAACTGCGCTAAACATGAGTACATGTCAGACTTCACATAAGTAGGTGTCCAGACAGAGAGGGGCGTGGTTGGGTCGGGGGGACTGAGGAGGGATCGTGGCTTCTTTATCGTTGGAGTAAACATTCACATTGCGTAATTCTCACATCACGTAATATCTGTGAATTTTTGTTTCCCTGTGATGTTCCCATTATAGCCTAATATCATGCATGTACGAAGACGGAGGACGTTACACACATTTTTATTCTAAGCCCAAAATGGTCGTCAGTCCGAATTGTCGCTGGCGACAATTTCGGGAGCCCCCCTCCCCTCTCTCTCTCCCTCTCTCTCTCTCTCTCTCTCTCTGTCTCTCTAGTCTCATGTCTCTCTCTCTCTCTCTCTCTCTCTCTCTCTCTCT
>CM065684.1:4859697-4862197 GCA_017654935.2 Phymorhynchus buccinoides
GGAGCTACTCTCACCTGACGAGCAAGCCCAGCCAACCCAGCACTCGCCGATCACTACGGAGGAACTCAACAACAGCTAAGTCCACCGGACTGCGCCAATCATTTGAACTTTCCTCCGGACAATGAAGATTAGTGACCCTTCTCGCTTGGGGCTAACCTTCTAGAAAGACAAAAGTCTTGTAAATCCTTTCGGATTCCATTGTTTTTTATTCATATTTTGTTTTGGCGCCATTGAGCTGCTTTATTATTATTGTTGCATAATCTCATGCAGATTTTGGGAGTAAATAAAATACAAGTGTCAAATAATCCTGAACCCTTTGGTCAGACTGATGAGAGTGGGAGTCTTGTAATTTCATGTAAAACCCTACTTCTCTCTGTCTGCCATTTAGAGCAATTCAACCACTTGTATTTCTTACAACCATACGAGCCAGAACCCGGGCACAAATATAAATTTATTAGATGAAAAGGGGCCGGGAAAGTTGCTCATCTCCCATACCCTAGAGAAGTGGGCTAAAGGCAAATTTTCTAAAGTCTTCCCTAGGGACTTAGCCTTTTAACCCATTACCTCGTCACACTATTCTGGTAGAGAGAGATCTGCCTATTATAAAATAGCCAGCGGTCTCATTACTCATATTCTGATCGCTTCTCGGCCTTTTGGCTAAGACAGTGATTCAGGAACATAATTTTTTGTTTATACCCTGGTTGGTTGGTTCAGCCCGTCGTACATGGCGAAAGCCGATACGCGACGTTAAACTGAACTTCCATTACTTAAAACCAGTCCGGCGTTTCATTTGTCGCTGATGTCGTTGGCCATTCATCTGCAGCCAGCCTCCACACTGACCACGCAGTCTTCGGCTGGCATAGGCTGTCTGGCACCAGCTATTGACGTCTGTCCTTTTACGAACATTTGTCCCCTAGTGGATACCATGATCTACAGTACGCCTAGGGTCTCCCATAACCATATATTCTTGATCAGCATGTCACAAGCTATTCAGATCCTGAAGTTTGAACCGCCAGTGCAAACCTCCGCCAAGGAAGATCTAACAAAACCGACATTTCCTTCCTTCGTGTCCCGAGCTGTATCTCACGAACCAGTGGGTAGAATGGCTTCACATTTTGTGTGGTAATGTAACATGGCGAGTAATGAAATAAATACTTGCAATAAATACCAAAAAAAGCAGAAACAGGGTCATTTCAGACTAATGTGCACATAAGGACAAAAAGTACGCGAGAGGACTTAACAGACGTCCACAACTACCACGTCTCGCACCTTCTTCTTCTATATAATATATTATTATCTCTGTCTGGGCCTTGCGTTGCTCGTGCAGCAGCGTGGTGCGCGTGCAGCTCGAGTTAACACGTGACCGGTGCTTTGTACAAAGTGGTCCAGTGTCTACTACCCGCAGCGCATCTTCATCCCATGGGTTTCTGCATCGCTTGGTTGCTTCTTCACTAAATTAATGAGCTCCATTCTAAACCAGATCTCAGACTTGTTTCTATATCCATGTCTCTGGCTTTGATATTATGACTTCCATAGCAAAATATATCTCTCTCTCTCTCTCTCTCTCTCTCTCTCTCTCTCTCTCTCTCTCTCTCTGTCTCTCTCTCTCTCTCTCTCTCTCTCTCTCTCTCTCTCTCTCTCTCTCTCTCTCTCTCTCTCTCTCTGTCTCTCTCTCTCTCTCTCTCTCTCTCTCTCTCTCTCTCTCTCTCTCTCTCTCTCTCTCTCTCTGTCTCTATCTCTGTCTTTCTCTCTCTCTCTCTTTCTCTCTTTCTATCCATATCTCTGGCTTTGATATGGCTTCCATAGCAAAATCTCTCTCTCTCTCTCTCTCTCTCTCTCTCTCTCTCTCTCTCTCTCTCTCTCTCTCTCTCTCTCTCTCTCTCTCTCTCTCTCTCTCTCTCTATCTCTGTCTCTGGCTTTGATGAAGACTTCCATAGCAAATCTCTCTCTCTCCTCTCTCTCTCTCTCTCTCAATCTCTATCTCTCTCTCTCTCTCTCTCTCTCTCTCTCTCTCTCTCTCTCTCTCTCTCTCTCTCTCCCTCTCTCCATGTCTCTGGGTTTGATATGACTTCCATAGCACAATCTCTCTATTTCTCTCTCTCTCTCTCTCTCTCTCTCTCTCTCTCTCTCTCTCTCTCTCTCTCTCTCTCTCCCTCTCTCTCTCTCTCTCCCCTCCCTCTCTCTCTCTCTCCCTCTGTCTCCTGTGCCTCTCCCCATTAAAGGTGGCAGACGATCAGTTATCCTCATCGCTGATGACGTGTCGTTAGAGGAAAGTGCCATCCGTCTTTCAGGTGAGATAGCCCAGTCTCCTGCGAACGGTTCCAGTAGGGTCATTAGCCACACACATGCCCGCGCATAATTATGCGCATTCGTTAAAACTTATCTTTGATGATGCATATTATGTGCATCCACGATTAAGAATAACACGTGCTAACTTCAGGAGCAAGTGAACAAAGGGTGAATACTCTCTTTCTAATTAACTCCCCTCCACCAATGTTGA
>CM065684.1:4869697-4874697 GCA_017654935.2 Phymorhynchus buccinoides
ACACGCGCACACACACTGCACACACATGCACACACACACACACACGAACACACACACAACACACACACACCACACACACACACACACACCACACACACACACACACCACACACATAAACACACAATTATTGACGCCAACTCGTTCATACCCCATTCGGTAACCACAGCAACTGAGCCGCATGGACTGACCACATACACCAACATGCAGACACAAACACCCTCACACAAAAGTTACGGCACGCAGACACACACACACACACACACACAAACACACACACATGCGTGCACACACAACCCACAAAACCAAAATACACACAAGCACACACACACACACACACACAACACACACACACTCACACACACACACACACACACACACACACACACACACACACACACACACACACACACACACGCACGCACACACACACCACACACAAAACACAGCACAAACCTCTTAAAAATCATCTTCCCTCACGTGCACACAACGATAGACAACTGATCAAATATTTAGGGCGCAGCAGGAAAAAGATGGGTTTTCAGAGAGGTTTTGAATGAGGAGACTGAGTTGGAGTGTCGGAGAGGAGAAGGCAGAGAATTCCAAAGAGATGGTGCTTGACAAGAAAAAGAACGTTGGCCAGCAGATTTGAGACGGATGGAGGGAATGGAAAGGAGACGAGAATCAGAAGACGAACGTAGTTGGCGAGCTGGGACATAGAGATGAAGAAGATCAGAGAGATACTGGGGAGCTTGATCATTCAGTGACTTGAAGGCAAGGAGGAGAATTTTGTAGTCAATACGGGATTGAACTGGGAGCCAATGTAGGGAACGAAGAACCGGAGTGATGTGATCGTACCTAGGGGAGCGAGAAATGAGACGAGCAGCATTATTCTGGACCCGTTGGAGCTTAGAGATGAGAATTGATGGACAGCCAGCAAGAAGTGAGTTACAGTAGTCAAGGCGAGACAGGACAAAAGCACATACTAGAGTCTTCAGGGCATCCTGAGAGAGGAAACGACGGATGGAACTAATTCTTCGAAGTTCTAGATAGCAAGCCTTGCAAACATTGGAAACATGCTGTTTGAAAGAAAGGGTTTGGTCCAAAGTAACACCTAGATTGCGGACGGATGCCGATAGCTTGATCTCAGTGCCATCAATGTCTACAGAACCTGGGAGAACCTGAGTTTTAATTGTGTGGTTAGAGGCTACAAGAATCATCTCTGTCTTTTCAGCATTCAGTTGCAGTTTGTTGTAAAACATCCATGTTTTAACAGCAGAGATGCACAACTTAGAAGAAGAAATCATTTGATCTAATTGACTCAGGTGGGCAGAAATGTACAGTTGATTGTCATCAGAAAAGCTATGATGTAGAATAGAATGCTGGTTGATGATGGCGGAGAGAGGTTGGGTATAAAGAACAAAAAGGATAGGTTTTAAGAGAGGTTTTGAATGAGGAGACTGAGTTGGAGTGTCGGAGAGGAGAAGGCAGAGAATTCCAAAGAGATGGTGCTTGACAGGAAAAAGAACGTTGGCCAGCAGATTTGAGACGGATGGAGGGTAGGGAAAGGAGACGAGAATCAGAAGACGAACGTAGTTGGCGAGCTGGGACATAGAGATGAAGAAGATCAGAGAGATATATAATAAGGGAGCCTGGTCATAACGCCATCATCATCATCATCATCATCATCATCATCATCATCACCATAATCATCATCATTGTCATCATCACCTTTATTAATTCAAGAATGGCTACCGGAAATTGGCATTCAAAAACTGTGCGACAGATAAACAAACCATTAATTAAGTAGACCTATGTAGCAAACACGTAGTATATAAGGCTGTGTAAGTGTATATTAAGCTGCTTATTGTTCGTGTTCAACCGTTGCAAAAGGCTTTGGTTGTAACTTGACAAGAAAAACCGCTTAAAGACCCACCACGTCACGTGTCAAAATCACGGGTCAAAATAGGGTTTTACGCCCTCTTCGGCCTTTCGGCCATGTGGGGCTGATGGTGGGAACAATACTGGACGCAATGCCCGGAGGCAGTGCTAAACCAGTAAAGTCCCGATTTTTTAATAATACAGATATGTGTAGCAGTAACCACGCTAAAATCACGGGTTTCACGTGTTTTCCCTCTTATAGCTGCTAAGAGGGAATGTGACACGTGACGTGGGGGGTCTTTAATGGTTTGTGACGAATGACAAAGACATTTACTCTTTCAAACCCCTACAAAAGGGGGAATGTATTTGTGTGTGAACTAACTAACTAAACAGGTCTAAGAAGACAGTAGCCTATAATTGGTTTTCGGACTCATGACCCTTCTCTCAACGTGAACAGGTCCTGACGCACCCAGCTCCCTGATCTTTTTAACGACTCTAGCTTCCGCCAACACCTTAAAGGTGGACCCTGACGGATGGGTTTTTGCAAGAAACACGTCGAGATCACCAGAAAGACAGCCTTTTCAAGGATCGGAACACTCACTTTGCTCTGGTTTCTTAGAAATTAAACTGTCAAAATGGCGATTCCTCCTTGGCGGAGATGCCGGAGAGAGAAGCCATTTTGGATGGGGTGGGTGGAGGTCACTCATTGTGGTTGAAGCGTTTTATTTTTTTGCAGTGCAGTAAAAAACAAAAAAACACCAATGGGTCCATTTCCATGGTTGTGAGCGAAAGTCCTTTAGATAAACTGTATAAAATTAAAATAAAATAAAATAAAATAAAAAGGCTTGTATTGCGAAACGTTCGTGCAAACGATTTGGTCTAAACGCAGGCGGCCATTAGAAAAGTGACGGCAAACGCCTTCTCTTTGGATGAAAGAATTTGACTTCCAGCACCTCCGCCAAGGAGGAATCGCTGATTTGACGGCTTGATTTCTGGGAAACCAGAGCAAAGTGAGTATTGCAATCTCTGTAAAGGGTGTTTTCCTGGTGATCTCGACGTGTTTCTTACCAAAAAATCATCCGTCAGTGTGCTCCTTTAAAGCATTGTTGAAGCGAGGCCTACCAACACAAAGGTATCAGTTGAATTAGGATAGCCACGGGGACCCCATTGTTCATGCTAACTGGATTTTCCACCTGACCCCCCCACCCCCCCCCCCCCCCCCCCCCCCCCCCCCCCACACACACCTTTTCAAGCCTTCCCTCTTTTCCTTTGTACCGCTCGTGATGACGTAAACGAGGGACGCGTTCATCACTGGTACTTTCTTTTGACGTCAGGGATAGAACCCCCTGCTGCTGATATGAGGAAGAAACGTCGGGAAGTCAGGGATGATTTGAGGATTGGGGGATGAAGAAGAAGAAGAAGAAGAAGAAGAGACCGAGCGTGACCATTGTGGTCGCGCCGTGACGGACAGTTGATTTGTTGGGACACTACGCCTCAGATCAAACGTCAAGGAGACTTCAGAGTTGGCTGACTGTGACCAGAAAGGAACCCAGCCCGTGTGTGTGTGTGTGTGTGTCCACCTCGCCTTTGAAGCTGACCGGTTGGTGATCTGGGTTGTAGGGGGGGGGGGGGGGGGGGGGGGGGGGGGGTGTCAAATCCAAGACTGGAGTCTGCTCAGTGAGGACGTAGATAGACGGGGAAGATTAACACAGGATTTATGAAAGACGAGGGGAATACAGGCACGGTAACCACGAGCGCGTCTTAAACAGCTAACACCACGGGTAATAACATGTAGATCAGAATAAACTGCCCCCAAAAAACCGATTGGCTGTTTTTTTGCTAATTTACATGTTGCTTACTACCTTGTTAACTGTTTTAAGACGCACTCAAGTTTACCGCGCCTGATCTCTCTCTCTCTCTCTACTCCTTCCAATCTGGGGCTCTGAATGTTGTCAGTTGGGATGAACGAAAAATGGTGTTTTACGTCCTCTCGGTCATAGACACATATGGGACATTTGTAAATACAAAGATGGTGGGAACAATACTGGAGGCAATGCCCAGAGGCAGTGCAACACCAGTAAAGCCCCGACTTTTTTTTAAGCAATACAGATGAGTACACACTGTATAAATCAGTTGGGATCCAGTGAAACTCACTTTAAAAGTCAGGTCTTTTATTTAAGCTGTACGTCATCTGTTGGAATCTGTATGAACGATGGGGGGGGGGGGGGGGGGGGGGGGGGGGGGGGGGGAGGAGTGACTCTGGTGAAAAAATGTGCACGAAGATAGCTTCGCTATTTTGTCTCTGTCGGGTGCTCATCACCCCCCACCCCTACCCATGTTTTCCGACTCTGTGTTTGATATTTTTTTTTATCATTGCCATGTTGCATCTCTGACCATGATATACGACTTCCCCCCCCTACATCCAAGTACAGCACCAGAACTACTTGTCCCTAAGAGTGCTATGATACGTATCATTGCCATGTTGCATCTCTGACCATGATATACGACTTCAGCATTCCTGCTACATCGGAGACTACAGCACCAGAACTACTTGTCCCTAAGAGCTACAGCTATGAGGACGTAAAACCTTCTACTAACAACGATCTGTGACCATGATATACGACTTCAGCATTCCTGCTATATCGAAGACTACAGCACCAGAACTACATTACACCTAAGAGAATTACTTCTACTAACAACGATCTGACCATGATATACGACTTCAGCATTCCTGCTACATCGAAGACTGCAGCACCAGAATTACTTGTCCCTAAGAGCAACTGAGGACGTAAAACCTACTACTAACAACGATCTGTGACCATGATATACGACTTCAGCATTCCTGCTACATCGAAGACCACAGCACCAGAACTACTTGTCCCTAAGAGCTACGGCTATGAGGACGTCAAACCAACTAACAACGATCTGTGACCATCACTGACAGTAGTGTACCAACGAACCGAGTTCAGTCATGTTGCTTAGAATCATGTGGACATTAGCTGTCACCACGTTAAAACCTGACCACGTGAACCAGTGAACAGAATGCCTTTAAAAACACACACAAAAACCAGTTCCAATCAGTTCTAGAATCAAATTGTGTGCAACTCTTATGTAATATTTT
>CM065684.1:4879697-4887197 GCA_017654935.2 Phymorhynchus buccinoides
CGCGTAGTCATATCGCAGCACGTTGTTTTGCTCCTCAAAACACACACATCCGCACACGCACGCACGCACGCACGCGCGCGCACACACACACACACACACACAACACACACGCACACGCACACACTACACACACACACACACACACACACACACACACACACACACACACACACACACACACACACACACACACACACACACACACACACACACACACACAACACACACACACACACACACACACACACACACACACACACACACACACACAACACACACACAACACACACACACACACACACACACACACACACACACACACACACACACACACAAGCTTCGCAGAACAGTTCAAAGAACGAACGGACGTACAGACAGACAGACAGACAGACAGATAGACAAGCAAGCAGACAGGCAGACGAGGGGACACGATAACAAAAAAGAACAGTTCGATTCGTTTTCTGGAAGACAGGTTAGTTTCCGTAGGAGTAGACAGTACTCCATCAGTCTTGTCTTTCTCTCGTTGTTGGTCAGCACCAGATATGGCCGAGGACTGATCACTCACTCACTCTCTACAAGACTTTTTGGGGGGTCCTTTTTTTTGCTGTCCCATCTTCTGGGTCGTACTGTGGCGTTGCTCCCACACCGCTCATTCCGAATCCCAATTCGCAGTCACACCCCAGGCTTGTTCAAGTCGCAGAATCCGAAACCAGCAGTCCAAGGGGAGCGAATCTATGTTAGACCGTCAGGAGACAACCCACAACGCTCATTCCGAATCCCAATTCGCAGTCACACCCCAGGCTTGTTCAAGCCGCAGAATCCTGGACCAGCAGTCCAAGGGGAGCGAATCTATGTTAGGCCGTCAGGAGACAACCCACACCGCTCATTCCGAATCCCAATTCGCAGTCACACCCCAGGCTTGTTCAAGTCGCAGAATCCGAAACCAGCAGTCCAAGGGGAGCGAATCTATGTTAGGCCGTCAGGAGGCAACCCAACCGAGGAGACACTGCACTGCTGCTGAGTCACTTCGGCGGAGTTCAGTGGAGCCTGCTGTCTACAAGACTTCCCTTGGCTTAGGTAGGCTGGCACTGTACTGTACTGTACTGGCCAGTCTGGCTCAGATAGGCTGGCTACTATCACAAGACGTTCAATACCGCACATGATCATCTCCAAAATATGGACAGTGACGTCATTCGCGTGACGTGACAATGTCGGGTTTTTGAATCACAGCTGGTGAGAGATACCGTTCGCCCTTCTTTGTTCCCTGTTGTGCGAGCCACCGCCAGGCAGAGCTTTTCTGACATGAAAGACCTGATCCCTGGGATCGGTTGTTTTCCCTTTAAGCTTGGGAACGAAAACAACCTTTCAAACTGACACTAACCCTAACCCTAACCCTAACCTTAAACCGTCAAATACACACACAAATAAAACTTTACTAAAATAAAATAATTGAGTGTTCCATATTTGGAGATGATCATTTGCAGGATTGAATGCTTAGTGCCACTTTTATTCCCTGTGTCCGTCTTTCCGTATTCAGTTTGTTTGGGTTTTTCCTCTGATATTTCTTTGTAATTCGGTTTCAGTGTTTGCATCAGTATCTGTTTGTCTGTCTGTCTGCAACTCTCTCTCTCTCTCTCTCTCTCTCTCTCTCTCTCTCTCTCTCTCTCTCTCTCTCTCTCTCTCTCTCTCATTATTAGGGACTTTACTGGTGTTGCGCTGCCTCCAGGATCGTTTCCCACCCTCTTTGCATCTACTAATGTCCCATATGTATCTGTTCCAGACCGGAGGACGTTAAACAAAGTTTAACTCTCTCTCTCTCTCTCTCTCTCTCTCTCTCTCTCTCTCTCTCTCTCTCTCTCTCTCTCTCTCTCTCTCTCTCTCTCTCTCTCTCTCTCTCTCTCTCTCTCTCTCTCTCTCTCTCTCTCTCTCTCTCTCTCTCTCTCTCTCTCTCTATCTCTCTCTCTCTCTCTCTCTCTCTCTATGTTAACACGATAATGTTTGAACGGAGGGGCCTAGGACGCTCAAATTGTGCATGTGAATAGGTAGTACGAATAACTAGGCCAAGTTCGAAACTGAAGGTCAAAGGTCAAGGCCACTGGAGCCGAAAATGCTGCCGAACTCTTGGCATAAAAACGGAGGGACCTATAAGGACGCTCAAATTTTGCATGCGGATAGGTACTAAAGATATCGAGGCAAAGGTCATAGGTCAAAGATCAAGGTCATTGGCGCCGAAAATGCTGCCAAGCACTTGGCATGATTATGATTGAACGGAGGGACCTAGGACACTCCAATTTTGCTTGTGGATAGGTACTAAGAATAACTAGGCCAACTTCGAAAATGAAGGTCAAAGGTCAGTGTCACTGGAGCCGAAAATGCTGCCGAACTCTTGGCACAAAAACGGTGGGACCTATAAGGACGCTCAAATTTTGCATGCGGATAGGTACTAAGAATATCTCGGCCAAATTCAAAAATGAAAGTCATAGGTCAAAGGTCAAGGTCACTGGAGCCAACAATGCTGCGGAGCACCTGGCACGATAACGTTAGCACGCAGGGAACTAAGACACTCAAATTGTGCTTGCGGATAGGTACTAAGGATATCTAGACCAAGTTCGAAAATTAAGGCCATAGGTTAAAGGTCAAGGTCACTGGACCCGAAAATGCTGCCGCGCGGCTGGTGGACTAGCGTCCTAACGCTCCAGTTTGCCATGCCTGCGCCGAACTCTCCTGAAGAATCGTCTTGATAGCAGCCACAATGACACGCAGACATCCAATTTAGGGGAATCTATGATTAATCTGCGAGGGAACCAGACAGATTAGGCTTGTTGGAGAGAAAAGCCTGGAATGGTGATGCTGATTTAAAAAAAAAAAAAAAAAAAAAAAAAAAGATACTTTTGTGGGAATTCCCGATGTTCTTCTCTCGGTTATCGTAGTGTTACTGTGTCTAGCTGATAGCTTTCCCCATTAAAGGCCCACCACGTCACATGTTAAAATCACGGTTTTCACGTGTTTTCCCTCTTACGGCTGGTAAGAAATCTTAAAGACCCGCCAGGTCACGTGTCAAAATCACGGTTTTCACGTGTTTTCCTTCTTATAGCAGGTGATACATTTTAAAGACCCACCAGGTCGCGTGTCAAAATCACGGTTTTCACGTGTTTTCCTATTTACAGTTGGTAAGAAATCTTAAAGACCCGCAAGGTCACGTGTCAAGATCACGGTTTTTCACGTGTTTTCCCTCTTATGGCTGGTAAGAAATCTTGTTTTGACCAGGTTTGACTCCCATACAAATACCCCCGAATTGAAAACGAAACATCATTCTAATTAAGAGCAGTCTCAATTTGAAGTTGGGGACATGTGTATGTTGTTCGCAGTTACCTAGAGAAAAAAAAACCCCAAGGTCAGTGTGTCTTTAATAAATCTTCCTAGCCTAAGGGGGAATGTGACACGTGACGTGGGGGTGGGGGGTGGGGGGTGTCTTTAAAAGTTGCAGGCAGATTTTGAAAGTTGTTGATAATAGATGGCGAAACTGTACCCGCCATTTATCTCGCCATTAATCAGTTCTACTGCCGCTGCTGTCGGCCTCGAATAGATAATAAGGTCTTTTAGTAGTAACAGTATCTCACCGTGGGGATACCGGGGGGTGTCTTTCGTAAAAAAAAATAGTTCCCCCACCTTCTGGAAGTTCTGTGCTTGTAACTTCCCTAATCTGCCACTCTCTTTACTCTGCCTTTTCCCTTTGCTTTCTTTGTGTTAGTGGCAGATACTCTGAGCCGTCCCCCCTTTTGTATGGTGTCCCACAGGGTTCTGTTCTGGGACCCATTCTTTTTGTGCTCTATGCTGCTCCTGTGTCCGATGTTATCAGTCAACATGCCTTGTCTCATGAGAGTTTTGCGGACGATACAGAAGTATATCAGTCGGCCACTCTTGCTGAAGTCGATGGGCTGGTATCGCGGACACAGGAGTGCATACTTGACCTTAAAATCTGGATGACCCACAACAAGCTGCAACTTAATGAAGAAAAAACTGAAATTATGTTAGCATGCCCAAAGAAAATGCTCAATCTTTCTACCCTTCCAGGCTCTGTCACAATCAACAACAACACTATCTCCTTCTCCTCTTCTGTCCGCAGTCTTGGTGTCACTTTGGATCAAAGTCTCTCCCTTCAGCAGCATGTGTCTAATATCTGCAGATCTGCCTATTTTGAGCTTCGTAAGATTAGTTCTGTTCGTCACTATCTCTCCACTGATGCCACAAAAATCTTGGTCTGTGCATTTGTCCTCTCGAGAATAGATTATTGCAACTCTCTTCTTGCTGGCCTTCCAAACTACCTTCTGAACAAACTCCAAAGAATCCAAAATAATGCTGCACGACTAATCCTTAAGTCCTCCAAGTTTGAACATGTTTCTCCCCTTCTGCACTCTCTGCACTGGTTGCCAATCTCCAGCAGGATCAACTACAAGCTTTCTGCTCTTACCTTTGCTGTCATTTCTGGCTCTGCTCCTACTTACCTGTCTGATCTACTTCATACTTACATTCCATCTCGTCAGCTTCGTTCTTCTTCTGATTCTCGTATTCTACAGCCTCCCTCACTTAAAACGAAAACTTATGGCGAGAGATCCTTTTCTTTTCAGGCCCAGCTACTTGGAACAAACTCCCTCTGTCTCTCAGACATTCCAACTCCCTGTCAGTTTTCAAAACCAACCTGAAAACTCATCTATTCTCTGAACACTACTGTCCACCATGATCGGATTGTGAGAATGAAAGCGTGTGTGGATGATGAATGGCATGGGAAAGTTGGGAGACAGAAAGTGTGTGTGTGCATGCGCGCGCTGGCATGTGCTTATGCACGTGTGTGGGGATGTGTGTGTGTTTGTGTCTGTGTGTATGTATGTATGTACGAACGTACGTACGTATGTATGTATGTATGTACTGTGTGTATGTGTGCGTGCGCGTGTAAATGATATGCTGTGTTCGTCAGTGTGTGTGCTTGTGTGCGTGCGGGCATGGGTATTGATGTGATTTGATTAAATGTATTTTTTTTTTTTTTTTTGTAAAGCGCCATGAGCAGCTAGCCTGGAATGTGCGCTATATAAGTTTTCTTCATTATTATTATTATTATTATCATCTACTATCTTTCTGACTTATTGGCCCCATTCTCCTGCCTTTTTCTTCTCCAAAAACAATTCCTCCAAATACTGTTTCTCCTTTGAGCTCCTCATGAATAAGAATGTGTCGGCTGTGCGCAGCGGGGAGACCAGTGAGAACTGAAAACCGGACATATTACGTACCTTACCCATTATGGCCGTATGGCCTGGGGACGCAGAAGAAGAAGAAGAAGTTAGTAGCAGAATCATTTTGAGAAGGTCTTGATGGTTAGCAGAGGTGTATTATTTATTCTAAAGCATTTAGGCCAAGGGGTTGCGAGCACTCGGAATATTTCTGAAGGGGTGCTATCTGTTAGGCTATTCGTTCGTCGTATCTGTCTATATTCCCAGATATTTATAAAAACCTGGGAAGAAAAGCATTTTTAAAAGTGGATTGAAGGATGAGAAGGAGATAAAAGGTGTTTTGGACATGAGTGATTTGCAACAACGAAAAATGCAAATTAAAGAGAAAAAAAAATTCAAAATAAATTGTTTTGAAATTTTCTTCAAAAGAAGAGGATGGAGATAGCCACAAGAAACAAACAGAGGCACGGAAAATAAGAGAGAGAGAGAGAGAGAGAGAGAGAGAGAGAGAGAGAGAGAGAGAGAGAGAGAGAGAGAGAGAGAGAGAGAGAGAGAGAGAGAGAGAGAGAGAGAGAGAGAGAGAGAGAGAGAAACAAGCCAGCGGCTCTCCTAGCTGCGCGCTTTCGCCTGCGCCAGTTTAGTTTTTCCCTCCTTTTCCGTTTGAAAAAGGATGCTTTCGCTGCGAGCGCCAAGCAGAAACTGACATTTTTCAGAAGGTGAGATTATCGTCCAATTGATCAAAGACCCTTATGGACGGTTTTCCGGAAGACTAACATTTTTAGCCTACTGCTTGCTTATATAGCACCGCGCTGGCTTTAAGCTGTCAAAGAAATGACGGACAGGGTACCTGTGTTTCAGTACCATCCTACGGTTTTTCCCTTCTCTCTTGGAATAACACTCCGCTAATTTCACCTTACTAACTAAGTACCGTTGGAGGCTTGTAGTATAATCATGCCGCACGACCCAAAATCAATAACTGTGACCCAGCACCACGAAAGGGACATTAAGTGTCAAAATGACAAATCTGAAAATTATACAAGAACCATTCTTGTAATTTTTTTTCCGTTTTAGAGTTATGAGCATTTAAAGTTGGTAGGGTGACTGTCGGCCATTTTGAGAATTCGCAGTCCAAAGTTTATCCTAGCTGTAGAACATGCACCAACCCACTCATTTTAAAACCCAGTTTGGAGTATTTAGAGACCATAACAAAGATTGTCCTTTACAAATATGAAAGATGAGATGTTAGAGAGCACGAAAATATACATAACTCAAAATTGATCCAAAATAAGATTCTTGACTTTGCAAGCCTGTTGTGAGAAACTAGCCCAGCGACTTAATGTCCCTTTCGTGGTGCTGGGTCACATATACTCAGACCATGGATACCATAATAATTATATGATGTAGGGTCCATGCGCAGGCCTACTAAGCCCCCCCCCCCCCCCCCCGTGGGGATACCGGGGGGTGTCTTTCGTACAAATAGTTCCCCCACCTTCTGGAGGTTCTGTGCTTGTAACTTCCTCTACTCCATCACTCTCTTTGACTCTGCCTTTTCCCTTTGCTTACTGTCATCTGCTATCTTTCTGTCTCACTGGTCCATTCTCCTGCCTTTTTCCTATAAATTCTTACAAAGATTTCTTCAGCCAAAGTCGGACATGCTGGGTCTAACTATTTCTTAGTTAGGCGCATAACGGCAGCATGACGCATCTACGCTCATATGACAGGAAACTGTCTGAGCGAACGAAGAAGAAGAAGAATAAGACCTATTAAGCGTGTTAACGCTTAGCTTAAATCGCAAATTACAAGACATAAATGAAAATTCCGCCACAGAGTTTTTGAGAATAATAATAATAATAATAGTACATTTATATAGCGCTTTACCTCAGATGAGCCCAAAGCGCTTTACAATCAATTATTCACCAACAAATAGACAACAAAAACAGCATTCAAGTAATGACACCAACCAGCGACAACGCATATACAAAGAGAAAGGTTAAATTACAGACAAGTTCACAAAAATAGTCTAGAGAAACACCAGCTGGTGTTTCTAAAAGTTCTGCATTTCTGTGCTCTCTTTTGTATACTGTTGGCCCTTATGTCTTGCTATTCACCTCACGTCGTCTAAAACTGCATTCCCTTCATAATCCGCTATATGTCTTGCTATGCTTTGTGAATGACACCATTGCTGGAAAGGGAAGATATGGAGAGGAGGAGGAGGAGGAGGAGGAGGAGGAGATCAAAAGCTAAGTAAAGACACACTTAGAGAGAAACTACAAAA
>CM065684.1:4897197-4912197 GCA_017654935.2 Phymorhynchus buccinoides
TCTTTGTTTATTTGATTGTTTTCTAAATCAAGTCAATAGAAACAAAGAGGCAAAGTTGTATCGTCTATGCCCAATTTCTGCAAATGATCTATTTCGAATGCAAAACTTCAAACTATGATAAAATAAAAACTAGACAAGGTAACTCAATTCAGTTTTCTGTGTGTTAACAAGGAATCTTTGCTCCACTATGAAAAAATAAAATCTCAATTTATACCAAAATTCCATTATGTCTGTTTTTCCCATGCACTGTCACTGATAATAATAGCCTGTTCCAAAGTTGAATTTACTAAAGTAATATAAAAAAAAGAAGCAACAACTTAGTAAAGAATGAAAAAGCCGTTTAACATCCTCCGGTCTGGAACAGACACAAGTCATGGTGGATAATAAAGATAGTAGAAACGATCCCGGAGTCAGTGCAACACCGGGAAAGTCCCGAATTTATAGCAATACAGATATTGATAATAAAGACTACAACTTAGTAAAGAAAAATAAGACAAATCTGTTTAACGTCCTCCGGTCTGAAACAGACACATATGGGACATTAGTAGATATACAGATGGTGGGAAAGATCCTGGAGGCAATGCCCGGAGGCAGTGCAACACCAGGAAAGTCCCGAATAAATAACAATACACCTATTGATAATAAAGACTCTACAACTGAGTAAAGTCTTTATGTTGTCATTATTATATACACACTAGTGCAACGCCCCGTACTGTTCACATTTCCTGCCATGCTTTGCCCGCGTCATAGCAAGCCTGACAGCAAATTTGAGGCGATTCGGTTAAGAAACGGCAGAGTTATTCGTGAAAAGGTGAAGCGGCGTCTAGCGCGTGTTTCTGAACCGATTCGCTTCCAGTTTGGCACACGGATAGTCCCCGGCGCCGGTCATCTTCCTGCCAAATTCGAAGGCAATCGGCGGAGATACGGGCGCCGAGAGGCCGGCGGATGCGCGTTTCGCGTATTTGCGAAACCGCGCAAATGATACGGCCACCTCGGTTGCCGTTGCCATCGCCCCGTTAGGGCTCACAGCAAATTTGAAGCGATTCGGTCGAACAACGACGGAGTTATAAGGCCCGTTTCGTGTTTCAGACACACACACAGGCACACACACGGACAGTTGGCTTTTTACTATATGATGATGATGATGGTTAAAACTCGCACAGCCATTGTAGGGGAAGACAGGGTAAAAAGCCCATGGGCTGGTAAGAAGCCCATGCCAATCATCTCATGAAATGAAGCACATTTCAGTCACATTTTGCCCATGAGACGAGTGTTAATGTTTAGCATTCGTCTCATGGGCAAATTGGACTTAAATGTTCTCTATTTCATGAGATAATTGTCATGGGCTTCTTACCCGCCCCATGGGCTTTTTACCCCGTCTTACCCTATTTCTTGGAAAACTGAGAGAAGAGAAAAGGTGAACAATGGTGATGCTCGGGGCAAATGCCCTACTTAATGGCATTTATCAGGATGGGGGTGAGGCGTGACAGCCCACAGGGAGGTTAGACAGACAGACAGATAGACAGACAGACAGACACGCAGGGGCAGGTCTTTAACGACCTGTTGCCAGAATTGATGGAGCTGGTGTGTGCCAGGAACCAGCGTGTCATGAACGGTGTTGTTCCAGGAGCGGAAATTATCTTCAGAAGAGATAACAGCCTCCGGGTGTTGTGTCATGATAGAGAACTATATAAAAAAGGAAATAATACAGATACCATTGATAAAGAATGAGAAAGTGAGAGACACAGAAAGACACCTTCTGGAAGTTCTGTGCTTGTAACTTCCTCTAATCTGCCACTCTCTTCGACTCTTGCCTTTTCCCTTTGCTTTCTATCATCTACTATCTTTCTGACTTATTGGCCCATTCTCCTGCCTTTAAAAAAAAAATCTTCCAAATACATTTCTTCTCCTTTGAGCTCCTCCGAAATCGGAATGTGTCGGCTGTAACGCAGCGGGGAGACCAGTGAAAACTGAAAACCGAACACATACGTACCTTACCCATTATGGCCATGTGGCCTGGGAACGCAAAATAATAAGAATAAGATGTCATTTCAAGGCAGGAATACAAATAGGTATGTAGGCATTCGCAGTTTATGAATAAAAACAAAAACTGTTGCAACTCAGCGATGGCTTAGAGCCAAAACGGACTATCTCAAGATCGTCCATTGACGTCTCAATGAGAGACTTAGTGCGATTTTTCTCACACCAGAGGGCATGACGCTCGTGTGGGGCTAATCCTCTCTATATTCTTAGTTGGGGATAAAGAAAGAGAGAGAGACAGTGAGTGGTCCTACCATCACTCTCTCTCTCACTACGCCCAAGTAAGAAAATCGCGTGATAAGCCCCTAGTGCATTGACATGAAAAATATCGCCATAGGTTGACCATTGAACTTATTGCGAAAACTAATAACTTGTATACAACAACAAAAAGACTGCAGAAATATAAAAAGGATAATCCCCATTTTATATAATTTAATGTGTAGTCTTTTCAAGTGGATTATTCATGATGTCGGTCAACAAAACAAAAGAAAAGTGAAATACTGAAGTTCCCCATGCATGCCACGGATTTTCAATACTACCCTTAAAGACCCACTGACCCACCACGATTAAGCCCCTTGGGTTTTTTTCTGGGTAGCTGTGACCCACAGTCATACAAATTCCCCCCAACTTCAAATTGAGCTGCTCTTTAAAATGATGTTTCGTTCTCAATTTGGGGACATTTGTATGGGAGTCAAATCTGGTCAAAACAAGATTTCTTACCAGCTATAAGAGGGAAAACACGTGAAACCCGTGATTTATTTTGAGACAATGTGGCGGTACCATAGCCGATGAGGTTTATCCGAGGCGTGGTTACCGCTACACCTATCTATATTGTTAAAAACTCGGGACTTTACTGGTGTTGCACTGCCTCCGGGCATTGCAGCTAGTAAGTATTGTTCCCACCATATTTTTATTTACAAATGTCCCATATGTGTCTATGACCAAGAGGACGTAAAACACCATTTTCATCAAACCCGTGATTTTGACACGTGACCTGGCGGGGCTTTAATTTTAACTCAAGGCTTTGAATAAGAGAGGTCACGCAACTACTGGCTGGTCTGTCAGGACGGCCGTTCGTGACAAATGCCCTATGGAACCGCCTGGGAAGGGATAGGGTTAGGGTTGGGGTTGGGGTTAGGGTTAGAACTGAACCAAATCAAAAATGGCCGCTTGCTGCCATATCCAATCAAAGCGCAGCATAGCTGGACCAGAAGCCTGCCTGCATACAGCTCTGTCATGTTATGTGTGTTGTTAGGGTTAGAACTAAACTAAATCAAAATGGCCGCTTGCTGCCATCCAATCAACGCGCATTATAGCCGTCCCGGAAACCTGCGGATATCTCTGTTATGTCATGTCATGTCATGTGTGCTGTTAGGGTTAGAACTGAACTAAATCAAAATGGCCGCTTTCCGCCATATCCCATCAAAGCGCAGCACAGCAAACCCGGAAGACTGCATACACCTCTGTCATATTATGCTATGTGTGTTGCTAGGGTTAGAACTGAACTAAATCAAAATGGCCGCTTTCCGCCATATCCCATCAAAGCGCAGCACAGCAAACCCGGAAGACTGCATACACCTCTGTCATATTATGCTATGTGTGTTGCTAGGGTTAGAACTGAACTAAATCAAAATGGCCGCTTTCCGCCATATCCCATCAAAGCGCAGCACAGCAAACCCGGAAGACTGCATACACCTCTGTCATATTATGCTATGTGTTCTGTTAGGGTTAGAACTGAACTAAATCAAAATGGCCGCTGCCGCCATATCCAATCAAAGCGCAGCACAGCCGGCCGGGAAGCCTGCAGACAGCTCTGTTATGTCGTGTCATGTGTGTTGGTTCCAGCCCCATGCTGTCTTGTCTTGTCTTGTCTTGCACGCCTGATTAGAGATGCTCTTCTCTTCACCGTCACGCCTCATTGGGTTCAGCTCGTCACACACACCCCATCACCGTCTGACCTTGTCACGGCTGCTTGACCTTTGGACTAGTTTACGTGACGGATGCAAGGAGACTGAATAAGAAGTGATTCTCGAAATGCCAGCACAGACCTTGAGTTAGCATTTATGTGTGTGTGTGTGTGTGTGTGTGTGTGTGTGTGTGTGTGTGTGTGTGTGTGTGTGTGTGTGTGTGTGTGTGTGTGTGTGTGTGTGTGTGTGTGTGTGTGTGTGATTCCCAGAACTTGTATTTTCTCATTTGTGCCGTTTCTATTGCTTCTGTTCCCATCTACTTCCCCTGAGAGAGAGAGAGAGAGAGAGAGAGAGAGAGAGAGAGAGAGAGAGAGAGAGAGAGAGAGAGAGAGAGAGAGAGAGAGAGAGAGAGAGAGAGAGAGAGAGAGAGAGAGAGAGAGAGAGAGAGAGAGAGAGAGGAGAGAGGAGGGAGGGAGAGAGAGGGAGGAGAGGGAGGGAGAGAGAGAGAGAGAGAGAGAGAGAGAGAGAGAGAGAGAGAGAGAGAGAGAGAGAGAGAGAGAGAGAGAGAGAGAGAGAGAGAGAGAGAATGAAACACGATAAGACAGCAACTGAAACTTCTTGAGGGAGGGAGGGAGAAGGAGGGAGAGGGAGGGAGGGAGGGAGGGAGGGAGAGAGAGGGAGGGAGGGAGAGAGAGAGAGAGAGAGAGAGAGAGAGAGAGAGAGAGAGAGAGAGAGAGAGAGAGAGAGAGAGAGAGAGAGAGAGAGAGAGAGAGAGAGAGAGAGAGAGAGAGAGAGAGAGAGAGAGAGAGAGAGAGAGAGAGAGAGAGAGAGAGAGAGAGAGAGGGGGAGAGAGAGGGAGGGAGGGAGGGAGAGAGAGAGAGAGAGAGAGAGAGAGAGAGAGAGAGAGAGAGAGAGAGAGAGAGAGAGAGAGAGAGAATGAAACACGATAAGACAGCAACTGAAACTTCTTGAGGGAGGGAGGGAGAAGGAGGGAGAGGAGGGAGGGAGGGAGGGAGGGAGGAGAGAGAGAGAGAGAGAGAGAGAGAGAGAGAGAGAGAGAGAGAGAGAGAGAGAGAGAGAGAGAGAGAGACAGAGAGAGACAGAGAGAGAGAGAGAGAGAGAGAGAGAGAGAGAGAGAGAGAGAGGGAGGGAGGAGAGAGAGAGAGAGAGAGAGAGAGAGAGAGAGAGAGAGAGAGAGAGAGAGAGAGAGAGAGAGAGAGAGAGAGAGAGAGAGAGAGAGAGAGAGAGTGAGAGAAACACAATAAGACAGCCACTGAAACTTCTTACTGCGGTATCTTTTTTATTTATTTGTTTCATTGGAAGCACGATTTCTAACCAGACAAACCCCAAACGAAATGGTTGTGAGCAAAAACATTTCTTCGTAACGAATCTCTTATATTACTAAGGGAAAGGTTTTTTGGTGAGAGCAAGAAAGGAGAAAACGTTTTGGTCAGAGTGGGGATACCCGGGGGGTCTTTCGTAAAAATAGTTCCCCCACCTTCTGGGAGTTATGTGCTTCTAACTTCCTCTAATCTGCCACTCTCTTTCACTCTGTCTTTTCCTTTTGCTTTCTGTCATCTACTATCTTTCTGACTTATTGGCCCATTCTCCTGCCTTTAAAAAAAAAATAAAAAAATTATCCTTTGAGCTCCTCCGAAATGGGAATGTGTTGGCTGTGCGCAGCGGGGAGACCAGTAAAAACTGAAAACCGGACACATAGTTACGTACCTTGCCCATTATGACCTTATGGCCTGGGAACACAGAAGAAGAAGAAGAAGAAGAAGAAGAAGAAGAAGAAGAAGAAGAAGAAGAAGAAGAAGAAGAAGAAGAAGGTCAGAGTAAGACAACAAAAATAGGAAACCTTGGAAAGTTGAAAGCGCAAAAAAAAAAAAAACATTTTTAGAAGAAATTAATTATTTATATAAAGAGGCAAGAGATGCGTGCGTGAAGAGGGCAAATCGAGGTCTCGACTCGGAACGAAATGTAAAATGTCAAGTCAAGAGAAGGTGGAACGCTTAGCAGGGAGTCTTTAACAGAAAGACAAACAAACAAACAAAAATACCACATTAGCAGAGATGAAAGCTAAACCCTGATAATAATAATGTGTATGTGTGCGCAGCTTCTGGTAAGTGTTCCACTTCACTTTAACCCCCTCCCCCTCCCCAACCCACCCTCCTATGTGAGTGTCATGCGATCTTATGCGGTGGTGCATTTGTATGTGGGTCACAGCTACCCAGAACCCCCCCCCCCCCCCCCAAGGGACTAGCATTATAAAACAAAATAGCATTAAATTGGTATTAGTATTATAAAAAAGGAGTATTTTCATGTTGCATGCTCCTAAGAAATTTACGTCTTGTCTTGTCTTGAATTAAATTATGCTTAACGTCCTCCGGTCTGGAACATGGGACATTAGTATATACAAAGATAGTGGGAACGATCCTGGAGGCAATGTCCGGAGGCAGTGCAACACCAGGAAAGTCCCGAATTTGTAACAACACAGATGTATAAAACGATAAATAATAATGTAACTGTGTGCGCATCTTATGCTAAGTGTTCCACTTCACATTAACTCACTCCGAGTTGCTTCCCCTTACAACCGTTTCGGACGGGCCATTTGACTAGGCTCGAAAACACATCACCACAAAAAAGGTATGAAAAGTTATGAACTGATATTTTCAGATAAGATTACTAACACCATGCGCTAAACGATCGTAAAATATCAGATTCCGTACCTTCGTCGTTTGTCTCCTATGGACGAAAATAGCTAACACATAGAAAGAAGGAATTTTCACATTCTGATCTTTGACCCCCACTCTACAACCAAACCTGAATGTAAACTCTGCAACCATTGGTTGATTTCAAGAGAGGCTAGGTCAAAACAAACCGAAAGTAGGTTATGACGTCGCACTTGAAAGCTGGTAGCACGCCAGAAATCAAAACCTCTTGAAAAATCTAATGAGCCGAAGCCGGCTCATTCGCCCCGAGTAAGCTAAGCTTGCTTAGGTAGATAAAAATATTATCTGCAATACTGGGAATTCCTCTGTGACATATATAGCTTTTAGGTCTATTCCAAACCTTCCCCAAACATGAAGAAAATAGGGTCTTGGGATAACAGGCCCAGATTTGATGCCTTTTACTTTGACATGGGTGTTCAACCTTTGTGGAGCTTAAATGCGGCATTGGCTGTGAAAGTAAAATGTGATGTGGTTTTATACCCGTGCCACAAAACAAATTTATCCATGAGATAATGAAGATGTTCTGAGTCTGGTTCTGAGTCTGAGATGTGCCAGTCTTCTCGATGCTTTCTGATAATATATTATCAAAATGGTAAGAAGTATTCTTGCAAGGGCTGCTAGCATCGTTAGTCCGGGGGTAGAGAAAATAAATGGGGTATGGAGCAGCAGCAGCAGCAGCAGCAGCCTGAGCATCATTACTTAGCATCCATCAGGATAGTAACGAGTTATGTCAGACCATAGGGAGCTAGACAAACAGATAACCAGAACAGATTTTAATGAGCCGTTGCAAGAATAACATGCGTCATGGAAAACTGGTGACTCGGGCGACATTCAAAAGCGCGGGTTTCTAAACCGGAAACGTTTCAAAAGCGCGTACAGACCCATGACTCAAAAGCGCGTACAGACCCATGACTCAAAAGCGCGTACAGACCCATGACTCAAAAGCGCGTACAGACCCATGACTCAAAAGCGCGTACAGACCCATGACTCAAAAGCGCGTACAGACCCATGACTCAAAAGCGCGTACAGACCCATGACTCAAAAGCGCGTACAGACCCATGACTCAAAAGCGCGTACAGACCCATGACTCAAAAGCGCGTACAGACCCATGACTCAAAAGCGCGTACAGACCCATGACTCAAAAGCGCGGAACTCAGTTTTGTGTCGTTTGTTTACTTTGATTGAAGCATACAGTTATTTAAATCCGTCTATATTGTCTGACATGCACTTTTTGTTTGTGGCTCAAGCCACAAACCTATAACTCACTTTGTCGGTCGGTCGGTCGGTCTGTCTGTCTGTCGGTCGGTCCAAAATTGTCGCACATTTTGACAAAATTGTCGCACTTCAAATCGAGGCTACACTTCAAATTGAGGCCGCTCTTTAAAATGATGTATTTTAAAAGCGTACAAAATAATAAACATACGTAATACAGACACTACAACAGACACGACGAGTATGCGGTGCTTCTTTTGATGAGCATAAGTAGGATACATAGTTTTAAATGTTTTCCAAAAGATATAAAAAGTTACGAAATGGTGCAGAGATAACATTCTGGTTTACAGATTAAAATTATTGAAAAGCCAGGGGAGGTGACTCATGATTGGAGTGGTAAAAATAGACCGCGTGCCACAAACTATTGCGATTTCGCGCGCTTGTTTTCTTATACTGAGCACGCCATAAGCTTAGCTTGTTGTTGCTTCAGTTTTGTTGCTATGTATGTTTGTTATGTAAAGACGATAAAAAAACGTTTAAGCCAAAAGCGCGGAAGGTGACCTGCACAGAAAATGAGCAGAGAAATCTAACATATTGGTGTCCGTGCGTTGTCGCCAATGCTGGAGTTGTGAGGTGTGCATGCAATGTTCGTTCTTACATCATGGATTTTACTGTATCTAGATGACAAATAAAGACATGAGGTATCTCATGCGTGTCCAGGTTGGGAGGGAAATGAATAGACGATTTGCGGAGGAAAAAAAATAGGGGAGAGCACTTCGTAAAAATTAAAGTTGCTTACCCCCATTACTCGGTCAAACACCATAGCAACAATGCAACAATGGCGTCGAAGCTTGAAACCGCAGGATGCGAGTCAGCGACTTGCAAACATTTTTTTAAAGAAAAATTAGGGGTGGCCAGTGGCCACAAACTGATAAAACTTGCAAAATGTGACGTAAAAATATAAATGACATCAATGTTTAGAATGACGCACGGTGTACTGTATGTCTGCTCAAACACACGAGTTGATAGGCTACGAGAGCTGATGGTAGAGTGACGTCCCCTGTTTGACCGATTGAATTAGGCAAGATCACTCCCACTCACCATGAAATTGCTCCCCTTAATTATTTCCGAACAATTCATATTGGCGGGTGGGGGTTGGAAACCCGTACTTACAATGCTAAAAAAAAAAACCCGCGCTTATGAACGACGAATTGCATGGTACGCTTTCGTATTTTTTCCCCCCGCGCTTCTAATATGCCAATACGCGCTTTCCTAAATCTCCCACTGACTTCCATATGTGATGTCAAAATAATATACTCGTATATTATATTTAAAGACAAACAAACAACAATATCGAACGTAATGGGACCAGTTCCATGAATTTAGTATAAAACATTTTTTTTTTAAACAGCGGGCGTGGAGAATAATTTTTAATAGTTCTGATAACAAAATCAATGGGTATGTTTAACGCTTCTGATAGGAAACCACAACTGTGATAATTCCAAGTACAAACGCACAGATGCCCGCTTTGATTCGGCGTGTGGTGTGGGTTGGATCCGTTTATCTTTTAAGGCATGGTTTACAGCCATTATTCTTGAGGGAAATGGTGTCGTGAATAGGATGGGTTTGTCGCCACCGATCCCTAGTTTATATTCTTTGGCCGCCACTTCCTTTTTAGTCTTCGTCGAAAACCCGACACATCTTAGCGTCCCACTCTGGCCCTGAGAGAACGATTTAATGAGAAAATGGAGACGAGAAAGAGAGGTCCGGGACATCAACCCTCCTTCTCGAAAGACAGACCTAACTCGCCTCTAAATTGACAAGAGCGACAGACGAGTTCCGGTAACGCAGCCTCGTTATGGCTCGTGGCGCAATAAGACAAAGTCTGTGGGCCGGAAGTGGCGTGCTGTGGTCGACCTTGTTTTATTGGTTCTATTATCGCTCCGCCATCCCTTGTTGTGGCAAGATAGTTCAGCAGGGATGAGCAAAACACGAAGATAAAAGAAAGGTGGATGGGAGTAAGTGTGGAAATTAATGAATCCAACAACAACAACCTGGAAGAAAAGAAAAAGAAATGGTTCTTCTCAGAAGGTTGGGAAGGGAAGGGAGATTAACCCCTTGACTGCCACCAACGTATTAGGTACCGACCTGATGACATCACTGATGATGTCATCAGATGAAGAGGAATAACCCTGATATGCTGGCTTTTGCTCTAACACAGTCAAGAGAGTTATATCCCCAGACCATTTTGCCAGATTGGCTCTATCAGTTGACTTTTTCATGTCATGATTTGCCCAATGATTTTTTCTTTAATTTTCTCTGGTAGTCAAGGGGTTAAAAGGGCGCAGTTGCACGATACAGTAACAAGGTAACCAAAAATAGAACGTGCCAAAAACAGAAAAAAAACAAGTGCAACGCCGAGCGGCTGCAAAGTCCCCTCGCAGCATCGCCGAGCTACTCAGAAATCGGAATGTGTCGGCTGTACACACAGCGGGGAGACCATTGAGAACTGAAAACAGGACGCACGCACGGAGGGAGGGACGGCCGGAAAGAAGTGGGACATATCGGGCCTGTGACACAAAGGGCCTAGGGCACAGCGGGTTTATCCCATGAACAGGCGAAGCGGCAGATATCAAAAGAAAACGTACTTACATAAAAACGAATCAAAAGAGCACGTAACTGAAGTTTTTTTTTATATATAGCCTTGGGGTTCGGACCCGTGATTTGAGCGCGCGCGATCATGCGCACACGAGCGCACAGAAACATTCATGACAACTGTGTTATAGACCATTCATCAAGAAATGTTGTGAACAAAACTGCATTGAAATACATGCAAAACTTCGCGAGATATTAGCGATTATGTGTTTTTGGGTTTGAACCCCGTAACTGGCGCGACCTTGACCTTAATGTAAAACTAAATACATCAGTGGATAGCTTGCATCTTGGCAAACTAGCATACCAAATTTGATGATGATAGACTGAATAGTTGTTGAGAAAAACGGACGAATAGCCGGACGGACGGACGGACGGAGGCACGGACGGACCAAACAGAAGCAATAGCTCCCCGAACCTTGGGCTCGGGGACTAACAACAAGGTAAGCAAAAATAGAACGTGCCAAAAATAGAACGTGCCAAAAATAGAACGTGCCAAAAAATAGAACGTGCCAAAAATAGAACGTGCCAAAAATAGAACGTGCCAAAAATAGAACGTGCCCTCATTTCGCTGGGCAACGAAGCTCTGGGAAAAGCAACACGAGGGAGAAAGCAAGAACAGAAGCATGCCCATTGCAATGTTGCTTTTTAAAAGAAATGCATAATTGAACTAAAAAGCATCAAAACGCTACACTCACACAAGCACATGAAGATGAAATAAATAATAAACGCGGCGAATAAAAACCAAATTTTCGTCTTTAAAAAGATTTTTTTAAAATGTTTGTAAAAAATGGTTAGTGCGTCTGCAAACACTATGCCCATCATAGACTGAGAGTAAAGGATGGTGACGAGGGGGGGGGGGGGGTGGTGGTGGTGGGGTTGTTGCAGTAGCAGAAATGCTTTAGGGGAGTTGTCAAAAAGCGTGAATAGGTCAATTCGCGCGACTTTTCCTCTATACCATTTGCGCGAACATGAAGAATACAATTGTTATTTGAGCGACTATCCCAGGGAGAGAGACAGAAAGTGATACACACACACACACACACACACACACACACACACACACACACACACACACACACACACACACACACACACACACACACACACATCAACGCACGCATGCGCACCTACACACACGTAGCGGAAGCTACAAGCACAGAACTTCCAGAAGGTGGGGGTACTATTTTTACAAAGACCTCATTGATCAAACTTCACGAGGGAGCACCAACAACAAGAAATTACCAATATACCAATATACCAAATACCAATATACCAATATACCAATATACCAAATACCAATATACCAATATACCAAATACCAAATACCAATATACCAATATACCAATATACCAATATACCAAACAACAACAAAAAAGCACACCCAAGTGTCCCCACCACTTCCCCACCACCCCCACCCCCTCACACTTCACCATGATCATCACCACCACCACTACCACTCTACCTTTTCCAACTTTCACATCCCATTAACTTAAACCCACTCCACACACTCCTCTCGGATGAGACCTGTGGAAGCTACGCTAATGAGCGCATTTCGGGGGGGAGGGGGGGGGGGGGGGGACTGTGGAAATGGTGGAAATTTTGGTCAGGGTTAAAAGAACAAAAATAAAACAAATAAAGAAAAACACAATCTGTCATCAAATTAAAGAGGGCAGAGAAAGGATACGACGAAGGGGGTCGTGGTGGTGGTGGTGATTTGGGCATAAGGGGGGGGGGGGGGGGGGGGGGGGGGGGGGGGGGGGGGGGGGGTGGGGGGGGGGGGGGGGGGGGGGGGGGGGGGGGGGGGGGGGGGGGGGGGGGGGGGGGGGGGGGGGGGGAGGGGGGGGGGGGGGGGGGGAGGAGGAGGGGGGCTGGCAAAGATCCCAAGCAACAGATTTCAAAGGGAGAAGAAGCAAACAAAATTGGCTGCATGGAGAGAAAATGAATAGGTACGACAAATTATATTAAGGATGGTGACAAACTAAAGAAAAAAAGTATTAATTGAGCTATGGTATGCGTCGTATGCGTGCGTGCGCGCGCGTGTGTGTGTGTGCGTGCGTGTGGGGGGTTGGGTGGGGGTGGGGGGGGGGGGGGGGGTCGCGCGCACTCTCCACCTAAAGAAGAGAAAACGTTACCTTATTTTTTATTTTTTTTTCCATTTTCATATCTTCTGTTCCTAAGAGCTGTCGCTCGAAGCAACGAACACAAACAAACCAAACGTCACGTTGAGTTGCTCTTTTCGCCACCTAGTTGTCCGTCTTTCGAACTTCTCCTACAGGAGAGACACGTTTTTCTCTTGAAGCTTCAGGGTGCAAGAAGGTAGTAACTATAAATGAAGGAGACAAAATATCAAGACACAAAAATGAGATTACACGGGGAAGTCAAGGGGAATATGTCTGTGAAATTACCGAGGTCTTCTACTTCGTCAACAGATGTCCTACTATGATTAGTATGATGATGATTATCTCTTCCGTCTTTTTATTTCGCCGCCTTCAGAAGTGACCCCCACCCCCACCCCTACCCCCACCCCCCACCCCCTTGTGTTTGAAAGTTCTATGAAGGACAGCGTTCTTGTATTTTTTGTATTTTTTTTTAAACCTTCAGGGCAAATGAGAGGTTTGAGAGTGATTAGGTTTTTGTTTCGTACTGATAAATGACGGAGGGAGGGTAGGTGGGAGTGTGGGGAAGGAGGGGGGTGAGGTGTGGGGTGGGGTGGGGGGGGGGCTATAAGATGAGGAGATTAAGAAGGTGGTGAGAGAAGAAGGAAAGAAGGAAAAACGCACCCGAAAAACAACGTACCAAAATAAACCCCTCACTACTTGATGTTTTGGTGTTAATGCATCCGTCCTCCACCCTCTCACCTCTCTCTCTCTCTCTCTCTCTCTCCCTCTCTCTCCCTCTATCTCTCTATCTCTCTATCTCCCTCTCTCCCTCTCTCCCTCTCTCTCTCTCTCTCTCTTTCTATGTCTCTCTCTCTCTCTCTCTCTCTCTCTCTCTCTCTCTATCTCTCTTTCTATCTCTCTCTCTCTCTGTCTCCCTCTCTCTCTCTCTCTGTCTCTCTCTCTATCTCTCCCTCTTTCTCTCTCTCTTTCTATGTCTCTCTCTCTCTCTCTCTCTCTCTCTCTCTTCTCCCCCCCTCTCTCTCTCTGTCTCTCTCTCTATCTCTCCCTCTTTCTCGCTCTCTTTCTATGTCTCTCTCTCTCTCCCTCTTTCTCTCTCTCTCTCTCTCTCTCTCTCTCTCTCTCTCTCTCTCTCTCTGTCTCTCTCTCGCTCTTTCTCTCTTCATTTTTTCTTTTCTTTTTTCTTTTTCTTTTCATATGTCGAACATACAGCTTGTGTGTATGTGCGTGAGAGGAATGTATGCATGTACATGTATGTAGGAATTTTGCATGTATTAGAAAATTCTGGTCCTAACATATCCGTGGTATAATATTCCAGGTGCCATGGGAGTCACTCATGCAAAAATAAATAAGCTCGCACAATGAACAATGAATTTTTCCCATGTATTATTTTAATGGAAATCAGTTGGGAGGTGGAGTGCTGTTTAAAATACAGATCAGTTTTGGGGGGGAGAGAGAGAGAGAGAGAGAGAGAGAGAGAGAGAGAGAGAGAGAGAGAGAGAGAGAGAGAGAGAGAGAGAGAGAGAGAGAGAGTTGTTTTTTCTCCGAAAATCGTCTATTAACGAAAGCGTTCGTTAGCTTGCCAGTTAACTGTGCAACGATAATTCGATGGCTTGGAAGTCAAAACGGACTATCTTTAGGTAGTCCATTGACATATTATTGAACGTATTACGAAAACTAATAGCTTGTATAAATAAATTTTAAAAAAGGCTGCTGAAATATTTAAAAAAAAGCAAAACCCCCTTTTTGTATATTTGTCGGTTTGATTTCTAGGAAAACCAGAGCAAAGCGAGTGTTGCAATCTCTGCAAAGGGTGTTTTCCTGTGTATTTTTGATTTTTTACACGTTGGACTGTAGAGGGGAAGTATTGTTTTTATTTTGATCTTGATGGTTTTCTGCTCCTTCTGTTGCCTACTTTTTGCTCCTTTTGCTATATTTGATGTTTGCTGTTTAATTGTTTGTGTGTGTTGATAAAGGCGCATTCGCCGAAATATCCAGTAGTTTTGTTTTGTCTCTTGTGAATAAAATAACGTCACTTTGCACTTGTCGTGTAGTTTGTTTGTTTGCTGTATATATTTCTGCAGTCATTGTTTGATACAAGTTATTAGTTTTTTTGTAATAAATCCAATAGATAGTCCGTTTTGACTCCAAGCCATCGCATTGGCGTGTTGGGTTTTGATAAGCTTGTAACATAACCCACCCTGTCCAACCTTGACAGGGGGTGGTGGTGGGGGGTGGGGGGTGGGGTGGCTAACTCACTTTGGCCTGTTCTGCTGGACACGTACGATTTCTTTTCTGTGTGTCTTTCTCTCTCTCTCTGTCACAACGCGTGCG
>CM065684.1:4947197-4949697 GCA_017654935.2 Phymorhynchus buccinoides
GGTCATAAGCCAAAGTACCTACATGCCAAATGTGAAGACTCTAGGACCTACGGTGTGGAAGTTATGGTCCCTTAAAGGTTTTCGGTTTTCAAGGTCATACGCCAAGGTCAAGGTTAGGACGGCGATAATGTATGCGCGGATGCGTTCCTCTCATGGTGATACACCACATAAAATGTGAAGCGATTCTGTCAAGCGGTTCGGGAGATATCCTTGAGACAGGAAAGGAAAAAGAATAAGTGCAACGCCGAGCGGTAGCAAAGTCCCCTCGCAGCATCGCCGAGCTACTCGCAAATCGGAATGTGTCGGCTGTGCACATACATAAAAACGCATCAAAACAGCACGTAACTACATAAAAACGCATCAAAACAGCACGTAACTGAATAGTTTTTTTTATATATAGCCTTGGGGTTCGGACCCGTGATTTGAGCGCGCGCGATCATGCGCACACGCGCGCACAGAAAAATTCATGACACCTGTGTTATAGACCATTCATCAAGAAATGTTGTGAGAAAAAAACTGTATTAAAATACATGCAAAACTTCGCGAGATATTAGCGATTATGTGTTTCGGGGTTTGAACCCCGTAACAGGCGCGACCTTGACCTTAATGTAAAACTAAATACATCAGTGGATAGCTTGCATCTTGGCGAACTAGTATACCAAATTTGATGATGATAGACTGAATCGTTTTTGAGAAAAACGGACGAATAGCCGGACGGAGGCACGACGGACGGACGGACGGACACCGGACGGACGGATCAGACAAAAACAATAGCTCCCCGAACCTTCGGCTCGGGGACTAAAAAGACATACACGAACGAAAATAGACAAAAGGCCTAGAAGAAGCAGCAAGATACTACACATTTTGTGGTTTCTTCTCTCTCCATCAATCGGTTTTGAACTGAAGAACTGGTTTGTGATGATGTTACGAACCAGTGCGTGAAAGAGTGAACGACTCAACGAATAGAACATACACACGCGCACAGACAGACAGACAGACAGACAGATACGCACACGTACGCGCGCGCGCGTACGCACACGCGCGCACGCACGCACACAAACACACACACACACACACACACACACACACACACACACACACACACACACACACACACACCAGCACGCACTCTCTCTCTCGCTCGCTCGCTCTCTCTCTCTCTCTCTCTCTCTCTCTCTCTCTCTCTCTCTCTCTCTCTCTCTCTCTCTCTCTCTCTCTCTCTCTCTCTCCCTCTCCTCTCTCTCTCTCTCTCTCCCCCCTCTCTCTCTCTCTCTCTCTCTCTCTCTCTCTCTCTCTCTCTCTCTCTCTCTCTCTCTCTCTCTCTCTCTCTCGCCCCCTCTCTTTCTATCTCTCTATCTAACTATCTATTCATATTTCATTCTCTCTTTGTCTCTCTGCCTGTGTCATTTGGTTTTCCTCTTTTCTATCCGCACAGAAGCGCAACACATGACATCAGGTACACTTGGGGTGGGGTGGGGTGGTCGTCGGGGTTGCGGGGGATACGGGGGGGGTGGGGGGGGGGGGGGGGGGGGGGGGGGGGGGATCTGACAAGCTGTTACCTGTAGGCGTCTGTAAAGTAATGCTGACGTGTCGCTAAGATCTGATGGAATTGACCTGCCCTACATACGAAGTTTGAACATCTTAAGTCCAACGATGTGTAAGATAAATTATGGCCAAAGAAAGAAATTTCGGTTTTCAAGATCAAACTTCAAGGTCAAGGTCATCACGGTTATAAAGTTTTGAATAGGATAATTCCTTCATGGTGATGCGTCACCACGTAAAATTTGAAGTAATTCTGTTCTCTGCAGCACGAGATACAACTCATGTATGAAACATATACAGCGCAAATAAGCAAAGTTTGGGTTTCAAGGTCAAAAATCAAGGTCAAGGTCATCAAAGTCATCAGCATCAAAAGGAACTTTCCTTTTACGATGTCTATACCTCTATTTTGTGACACGTGTATGTCACAAAACACAAACCCTGCGTGTATTATAAGCTAAGTACTTCAGAAGGTAGTTTCTCAGAGCACTGATCTATAAATAGAAACATGGTCTAAAAATAGGCCTAGGGCCTCATCGATTGTGGTAAACTATTGTCATACGATAATATAGCCTTTATGCTATTCGAAAAAACACAAATTTTTGTTTATAAAGCTGGGAGTTTATGCTGAGTTTTGCTTGGACTATAGTCATCTCATGCAAAATGTGTGCGTCCCAGGTCCCTTTATTCAAACGTTATCGTGTTAACGTAGTCAAATAGATAGATTCATAGGTAGTCAGTCATTTTCAGAATCCAATGAAAACACTAGAGCGTAAACACGCTAGATCTCCATCCGCGCGGCACTATTTTCGGCGTGACCTTGACCTTTGACCTATGACCTTGATTTTTGGACTTGGCCTAGATATCTTTAGTACCTATCCGCATGCACACTTTGAGCGTCCTAGGTCCCTCCATTATCGTGCCAGGTGTTCAGCAGCATTTTTGGCTCCAGTGACCTTGA
>CM065684.1:4967197-4972197 GCA_017654935.2 Phymorhynchus buccinoides
GCGAGAGACAGGGAGAGACAGGAGAGAAGCTCAGGGAGAGACCAGGGAGAGACAAGGAGAGACAAGGGGGAGACAGGAGTTTTCCAAAGGCGACAGGCGAGGACACGCGTGGCGACAGGTTGCGTTAAAGAAGTCTTTGAAATCGCCAAGCCGAGAAGGACAGGCGAGAAAGGGGGGTTCTTTCAGTCAGGGTGGGGTGGGGGGTGGAGCCCCCCTCTACCCCTCCCCCTCCACCATCCTATTGCTAGCTCATCCGCATTCATCCTGATAATTCCAAGTCTTTTTTTAAATAATAGTTGTTGAGATTTCTTCTTGTTACGAGTAACACCTTATTGTTTTTAAGGAGCAAAGAAGCCCAAAACCCCATACCCTACCCCGCACCAGAAAAACCCCCCCAACACCACCCCTACCAAAAGTCTAAAATAAAAATCTTCTAACTTCTCTTATACTGGCCATCTTCATGTGTTGGGTTTGTTTCCTGACAGTCTCTCGCTGTCTTATCTCTCTCCTCTCTTTCCTCGATTCGCTCCATCCTAATATCTGTCTCTCTCTCTATCCCTCGTTCTCTCTCCCTCTAAAAATCTCCTCTTCTCTCTCTCCTCTGTATAATATCATCTATCCTCGGTATATATCTCTCTCCCTCTAAATCTCTATATCCTATAATCCATCTAATAAAGATGTCTCTCCGCTTCGTCTCTGCTCTAAATGTCTGGTATCTCTCTTCGTCTCTATAGAGTCTGGTCTCTCTCCTGTCCTAATCTCTTATATACTCAGTATATCCCCCCCTCTCTAGCTCTCCCCTCCACTCTATGCATATCATCATCTGATCTCTCTGTTCTCTCTCTGTAATCTCCTCTCTCTCCCTTTCTCTCCTCTCTGTCTATCTCTCTCTCCCTCCGCTCTGTCTCGCTGGTATCTCTCTATCTTCTCTCTCTGTCATCTTCTCTCTTCTCTAACAATCTCTCCATTGTCTCTCTATCACTCTACTATCTCTCTTCTTCCCCCCCCCCTCCCCATATCTCATCTCTCTCGTCCTCATCTCTATCTCTCTCTCTCAGGTTCTACATGTCTCTCATGCCTCCCCCTCGTGTCTCATTCATCTCTCTCTCTCTCTCTCTGTACTCCCTCTATCTTCTCTCTCTACGCTCCTCTCTCTTCATCACTCTCATCATCGCCCTCTCTCTCCTCTTCCTCCAATAGTCTCTATCTCCTTTCTCTCTCCTCTCACTCTCCTTCTCTCCCTTATCCCTCTCTCATCTCCTCCCTCTCGAAAAACTCTCTATGCTCCCTCTCCTCTCCTACTCTCAAGTCTCCATCTCTCCTCTCCTCGTCTCTCTTCTCTCTCACCTCCTTCTCCCTCTCGTCTCTATCTCTATCATCCATCTGCTTATTTTGTCTCTAGATCTCCTCTCTCTCGTCTCTCCCTCTCCTCGCTCCTCTCAATCTCACTCCAAAAAAAAAAATACTCGTCATCATTCTCCTACCATCGTCTCTGTTCTCAGCTCTCTCCCTCTCTCTTTCCCTCTCATCTCTCTCTCTCTCTCTCTCTATCTCTCTCTCCTCTCTCTTTCTCTCTCTCTCATCCTCTCTCTCTCATCCTCTCTCTCTCATCCTCTTCTCTCTCTCTCTCACTCTCTCGATCTCATCTAAAGATTCTCTCCCTCGCTCGAAGTCTCTCCCTCTCTCCCTCTCTCATCTTCTCTCTCTCTCCTCTCTCACTCTCTATCTCTCTCTCGATCTCTCCCTCCTCTCTCCTCGTCTATATCATCCTCTAGACTCTCCTCCCCCGGAGTGGTCCCTCTCTCATCTGTCAACTTTCGTTCCTCATCATCCGTCTCCTCTCCGTCTCTCTCTGGCTCTCCTCGTCTCTCGTCTAGCTTCTCTCCTCGCCTCGTCTCCTCTCTCATACCTCTCTCTCATCTCTCTCCCTCTCCTATCATATCTTCCCCCTCTCCTCTCTCTCCCCTCCTCTCTCTCTCTCATACTCTTTTTCTCTCTCTCTCTCTCTCTCTTCCATCTCTCCCTCTCTCTCAAAGATCTCCTCTCTCCTCTCTCCTCACTATCTCTCTATCACTCTTTGCATTCTTATCTCTTTCTCTTCCCAAGTCTCTCCTGAAGGGTCTCATCCTCATCATCTCTCTAGCTCTCCTCCTCGCTTTCTCTCTCTCTCTTCCCTCCGCTCCTATAGATATCTATCTCTCATTCTCTGACTCTGGATGTGATAATCCTCCTCTTCTATGGTCTCGTCCTCCCTTCTTTTCTCTTTTTTGTCCTCTCTTCGTCTCTCCTCTCTCATCCCTCTCACTCTCTAATCTGTCTCCTACTCTTCCTCTCCTCACACACACAATCCTCCGGGTCACACACCCACATTCCTCTGACGGGGGTAGGAACAGGCTAACATCTCGCGTCTCTTCCCCCCTCGTAAGGTCCTCTTCTATCCTTCCGTCTCCGGGTTTAGTTAACTCTCTATCCCTCACTCTCTCCATAATCGCTCTCGTCTCCCTATTTACATCTCACTCAATCTCCTCACTACTTCCTCTTTCGGTCGTCTCTCTCCCCGATCTCTGTGGTCTCTCTTTCTCAGCTCTGCACTCGGCGATCTTCGTCATCTCTCTCTTCTCTCTCTCCTCTACATCTCTAGCCCTCAGACCCAGCTCACTCTCGAGTCTCTCTCTCTTCGCTCCCTCAACATCTCAACTCCTCTTCTCTCTCGGCGTGTCCAGTTGTCTCTCCTCTCTCTCTCTGTGTTTAAAAAACCTCTCTCTCAGCCGTCAAAGAAGCACTTGAGGGACTTGGAACCAAATCTTTGGGTTGTCTCCTCGGGATAAGAATCCAAAGACAGGGGCGGGGTGGAAAGGTGGTGAGTGTGAGGGTGAGAAGAGAGAGAGAGAGAGAGAGGAGATGAGAGAGAGGAGAGAGAGAGAGAGAAATTAATGGGAGCGTTAAGAGAGAGAGAGAGAGAGGGAGAGACTCCCCCGAGAGAGAGAAGAGAGAGAGATGGAGATGGAGAGAGATCGACGTAAGAGAGAGAGTGCGAGGAGAGAGAGAGAGAGAGAGAGAATGACAATAATGAGACTCAAGGAGAGAGAGAGACGGTCCCGCAGAGGAGAGAGAGTGGAGTGGCGTGAAGAGAGAGAACTGCACCACTGCCAACAACAACAAAGTGGATCGCCGAGCGGCACAGATAGCAGTTTCCCGCATCTGCGCTGAACTTGGGCACATAACAGCAGTATGACGCATCTGCGCTCCAAGTGACAAGAAACTGAGCAACTGCAAAAAAAAAAAATAAACAATCTTAATAAAAAATAAAAGTGTCAAAGATGTGTGGTTGTAAATAACCGGCTACAGATGGTCATATCAACAGACTATAACCGTTGTGAACTTGACCTTGAGGCTTTCTTGTACTAAATATTCGGGAATCACCATAAGCCAATGCATCTGCACACCAAATTTGAACATTTTAAGCCCAACGATGTGAAAGATATGGCCACAAGAAGAAATGTACGTTTTCAAGGTCAAACTTCAAGGTGGAAGGTCAGCATAGTTTATACTTTTTGCATGGAACTGCTTGCGTATCATGATGCACGTTCACACAAATTTGAAGCGATTCCATGCAACAGTTCTTGAGATACAGATTTGGGGTTCGAACCCCGTGATTCGCACGCACACGCGAACGCGCGCACGAGCGCACAGACAAATTCATGATTATAATGCTTTTTACCAGAAAACGCTGTGAACAAAATAAAACTCATTGAAAATACGTGCAAACATTTGCAAGATATAAGAGATGTACTTTTTGGGGGGCTTGAGATCCTTAATCATCATGACCTTGACCTCGAAATTGAAACTAAAGCAATCAGTCGACAGCTAGTATCCTCTAAAGCATGTACACTAACAGTGATTGAAATACACTGAACGGTTTTCAAGAAAACGCGGACGGACGGACGGCACGCACGCACGGACGGATTACGTGCACGCACGGACGCACGCACGCACGCACGCACGGACGGATGAAAGAAAGACAATACTTCACGACGTTTCGCTCGGGAACAAACAACAACCAGAAAACCAAATGTTTTGGGTTTTCTGATAGTTTTCTTTCCGCTATGTTCTTTACGACAAAAAAAGGTAAGCTTGCTGAAACCTTCTACCCCCCCCCCGCAAAAGGTAAAGAAGAAAAAAAAAATCACTCATTCTCAAAAAAACAAAAAAAAAGCTTCTCTTCTCTCTCACTATCATTCTCTCGCATCGATCACTCTCTAATTCTCTCTCTCTCTCTCTCTCTCTACCTCTAGCTCTCTCGTTCTCTCTCTCTCTCTCTACTCAACTAAGACTTTTGTTCTTTGACCTTCTTGCAAATCTTATGGTCGGTGGCTGTTTGCAATTACATATAGTTCGAGAGTCGTTCCTAATTTGAATCTCCTCTCTCCTCTCTTGATATCTCTCTCTCTCTCTCTCTCTATCTCTGCCTCTCTCTCTCTCTGCTCTCTCTCTCTCTCTCTCTCTCTCTCTCATCTCTGCGCCTCTCTCTCTCTCTCTCTCTATCTCATCTTAACCAATCTCTCTCGGGTCTACCTCTTCTCACCCCTCTCTCTCTCTCCCTCTCTCTCTGCCCTCTCTCTCCCCCCCCCCCCCCTCTCTCTCTCTCTCTCTCTCTCTCTCTCTCTCTCTCTCTCTCTCTCTTCTCTCTCTCTCGTTTACTTCATACCAACAACCCTGCATTTTGAAGATCTGATCTGCAGGTCCTTCAACACCATGCCATACACTCACCCCCCCCCCCCCCCTCTCTCTCCTCCCCCCTCTCTCTCTCTCTCTCTCTCTCTCTCTCTCTCTCTCCTCTCTCTCTCTCTCTCTCCCTCTCCATCTCTCTCTCTCCCTTCCTCTCCCCCCTCATCCTATGGCGCGCCAAAGATACAAAACTCTATCTAGCTGTTCGATAGAGTTTCGGAACTGTATCTATCAGTTCGATAGAGATTGAAAACCCTATCTAGCTGTTCGAT
>CM065684.1:4979287-4981787 GCA_017654935.2 Phymorhynchus buccinoides
TATGGACAATAAACAGTTTTATGTGTTATGTTTATTCCAGATTATCAATTCTGAGACATTATTCTCGGAACTTTGTAAAGAGTCAATTCTACTTATTTTTCGTTGTTATCAGTTGAGCAATATGAACAATTATTGTTATAATACATTTAAATAAAATTTAAAAAAAATTAAACTTAGATATAGGCTGAGCTCCTCCGAATTCGGAATGTGTCGGCTGTACGCAGCAGTGAGACCAGTGAAAACTGAAAACCGGACACATACGTACCTTACCCATTATGGCAATGTGGCATGGGAACGCATAAGAACAAGACGAAGAAGAAGAAGAAGAACAAGAACATGAACAAGAACAAGAACCAGAACAAGAAGAAAACTGACACTTTAAAAATATTGTACTGTCTTCTTCTTCTTCTTCTTCTTCTTCTTCTTCTTCTTCTTCTTCTTCTTCTTCTTCTTCTTCGATCGCTCAGACAGTTTCCTGTCAATTATGAGCGCAGATGCGTCATGCTGCCTTTATCATGCGCCTAAATACGAAATCATTAGGCCCAGCATGTCCGACTTCGGCTAAAGGAAATCTTTTTGAAAGTGCTTCTTGGAAAAAAGGCAGGATAATGGAGCGGAAAGACAGAAAGATAAAAGATGGCAGCAAGCAAAGGGAAAAGGCAGAGTCAGAGAGAGTGACATATTCTGTCTTAATCCACAAAACATTCTTCCCTGTGTCCCATTTTCAGTACGCACCCGTCCCATCGAGTGTTTATAGCCCCACGCCTGTTAAGTCCTCTCGGGGACTTTTTGTCCTTATGTGCACATTAGTCTAAAAACGACCCTGTTTCTGCTTCTTTTTGTGTGTGTGTTTGTTGCAAGTATTTATTTCATTACTCGCCATGTTACATTACCACACAAAATTTGAAGCCATTCTACCCACCGGTTTATGAGATACAGCTCAGACACGAAGGAACGAAAGTTCGGTTTGGTGAGTCTTCCGTGGCGGAGGTTTGCTCTGGCGGTTCAAAATTCGGGATCTGAATAGGATTGTGACATGCTGATCAAGAAATATATAGGATACCCTAGGCTTATTGTAGGTCATGGTATCCGCGAGAGGACAAAATGGTAGCGAAAGGGCTTAACACACGACGTTGGGATTCTTGTTAATCACCCCCCTCTACCCTCTGCATTGATCGGGGTCTTAAAGGGGCACCCGGGTAGATACGTTTATGAAAGAAACATGTCGAGATCACTAGAAAAAACAACCTTTACAGAGATCGCAACACTCACTTTGCTCTGGTTTTACAGACATCAAACCGTCAAATCGGCGATTCCTCTTTGGCGGAATAGCTGGAAGTCACATTCTTTCTAATGGCCGCCTGGGATTAGACCAAATCGTTTGCAGGAAATGTCCACAATACATGCCTTTTTACTTTATTTTATTGTTATTGTATACAGTTTACCAAAAGGAGTTTAGCTCACAACGAAGGAAATAGCTCCAATTTTGCTTTTTCAGCACTATAAAGAAGAAAAAGCTTCAACCACAATGATTGACCTCCACCCACCCCATCCAAAATGGCTTCTCTCTCCGGCATCTCCGCCAAGGAGGAATCGCCGTTTTGACGGTTTGATTTATAGGAAACCAGAGCAAAGTGAGCATTGCGATCTCTGTAAGTGGTGTTTTTATGGTGATCTCGATGTGTTCGTTCTTGCAAAAACTCATCCGTCAGGGTCCACCTTTAACACACGCCGTTGGGATTCTTTTAATCACACACCCGCACTGATCTTTTAGGTCTAGAAAAACAAAAGAGAGATGTGGGGTAAAAGCGGGCATATTATGAAGTGAAGAAAACTATTATTGCTGTACGGTTGTTGATTGGATTTTTGGTGGGTTTTTTTCTCTCTCTAATTATTTGTATGTTCAACCAAAGTGTTGGCTGAGCCGCACCACGTCTGCAGAGACGGCTTCCTGGGGACAAGGAACAAGGGAAAAAGGAGGAAAGGAAGGAAAACAGAAAAGAAAGGGGTTGCATGATGAGTGAGCAAAATAGCGGAGAGCGGATGAATGATTGGGTGTGGTGTGAAAGTTACATACTTGCTTTAATGTAAATTTATGTTTCATATTTTGATTTTGATAAATCTCATCTTATTTTACACGGTGGAAGACAAGTTTCCATGTGCGTTGTACAATGCCAATGGACAATAAAGAAACTTATGAAAGATAAAAAGGCGCACATGATACATAAAATACATAGCACAACAATTCATCAGAAGAGGAGAAAAGCATTGACAAGTCTGGAACAACGCAACAAAAACGTGCTCTTGTACCTAAGTATATTACGTACAAAATACAACAACAGCAGCAACAACAACAACAACAACAAAAAATTTGACGCGATTCGGTCAAGCGGTTCGGGAGAGATATCCTTGGGACAGACAGAAAGAAAAAAAAAACCAAGACAGACACATTAACCGCGAGACAACGATATCATTAGAAACAGGACCGCAGACAGATATA
>CM065684.1:4996787-4999287 GCA_017654935.2 Phymorhynchus buccinoides
GCGAGCCTTCTTCTTCTTCTTAATAGAGAGAGGTGAGTGTTGGAATGAAGGGCATCTATCTAAGCAAGGGAATAAAAAATAAATAAAAAACAAGTGCAACACCGAGCGGCTGCAAAGTCAGCTCGCAGCATCGCCGAGCTACTCCGAAATCGGAATGTGTCGGCTGTACACATACATAAAAACGCATAAAAACAGCACGTAACTACATAAAAACGCATCAAAACAGCACGTAACTGAATAGTTTTTTATATATAGCCTTGGGGTTCGGACCCGTGATTTGAGCGCGCGCGATCATGCGCACACGAGCGCACAGAAAAATCCATGACAACTGTGTTATAGACCATTCATCAAGAAATGTTGTGAAAACAAGCGCGGAATCGCAATCGTTTGTGGCGTGCGACAATTGAAAACGAAACATCATTTTAAAGAGCAGCCTCAATTTGAAGTGCAGCCTCGATTTGAAGTGCAACAATTTTGGACCGACCGACAGACCGACAAAGTGAGTTATAGGTTTGTGACTTGTGCCACAAACAAAAAAAGCGCGGAATCGCAATAGTTTGTTGCACGTGGTCTATTTTTACCACTCCAATCATGAGTCACCCTCCCCTGGCTTTTCAATAATTTTCATCTGTAAACCAGAATGTTATCTCTGCACCATTTCGTAACTTTTTATATCTTTTGGAAAACATTTAAAACTATTTATCCTACTTATACTCATCGAAAGAAGCACCGCATACTCGTGTCTGTTGCAGTGTCTGTATTACGTATGTTTATTATTTTGTACGTTTTAAAATACATCATTTTAAAGAGCAGCCTCAATTTGAAGTGTAGCCTCGATTTGAAGTGCAACAATTTTGTCAATATGTGCGACAAATTTTGGACCGACCGACAAAGTGAGTTATAGGTTGTGGCTTGAGCCACAAACAAAAACTGCATTGAAATACATGCAAAACTTCGCGAGATATTAGCGATTATGTGTTTTGGGGTTTGAACCCCGTACTGGCGCGACCTTGACCTTAATGTAAAACTAAATACATCAGTGGATAGCTTGCCTCTTGGCAAACTAGTATACCAAATTTGATGATGATAGACTGAATAGTTTTTGAGAAAAGCGGACGAATAGCCGGACGGACGGACGGACGGACGGAGGCACGCCGGAGGCACGGACGGATCAGACAGAAACAATAGCTCCCCGAACCTTCGGCTCGGGGACTAATAAAAGTAGGGTATAGTTTAATGATGTGAGACAGTGGAAGAGAGGGGAGACATCTCGCTATCGCTACGTATCGATAACACCACCAAGATAAATCAGTACGGGCTATCACTACTACGTATCGATAACACTACTGGGCCAAATCTACTACGGCAACTAAGGGTTAGGATTAGGGTTTAAAAATAGGGTTAAACTTAGGTAAAGGAATAGGGTTAGAGGCTAGGAGGGTTTGGGTTAGTGTTAGGAATAGGGTTTAGGGTTAGTCTGTCGGAATTCAAACTGACAGATTGGCACCACTCATACTAATATTTTTTCTCTATGGGTCGTAGTGGTAACAACGGGCAGTTCTTTCGATACGTAGCGATAGCGCTACGCACCAGAGGAGAATAAGAGGAGGGGTAGTGGGGGGGGGGGGGAGCGAGGGTAGAGACAACCAAAATGTAGGAGTTATTTTTAAAATCTTTAAATGTAATGGTCGAAGCGCATGCTAGTTGTTATTTGTTCCCATTCTGCCCATGGCAACACAGTCATACGATAGTGATATGAACCGTGACTAGAGTATTATCACTGTGTTGCCATGAGGAAAGAATGAAAAATAACGACGTGCGCTTCGAACTTATGCGAGACAACTGAAATTATTTGGACAATGAGATGATTTTTTTTTTTTTTTTTTTTTTTTTTTTTTGAGGGGTGAATTAAATTTGTGATAGTTTTTTTGTCCAGTTTGACTACTCGTCAATCACTTGATCTATTAGATATTTCTTTTGGTTCAACAACGCATATATTGGTAACAACAAGCAGCAATTTTAATCTACAGTTTGATTGAATATAATATGCCTGCTTATTACAAATATTTTGAAAGATAAAAGTTGCCAATATCTGTAACCGCCTGCCTCTTTACGTTTGCCTTCTTCTTCTTCTTCTTCTTCTTCTTCTTCTTCTTCTTCTTCTCTTCTTCTTCTTCTTCTTCTTCTTCTTCTTCTTCTTCTTCTTCTTTTTCTTCATTTTCTTCTTCTTCTTCTTTCAAAGAGCAACCACCATCATCTTTTTTCTTATGGTTCTGTTGCTGAGTTCCGTTAAAATTATATACTCAAGACTGGCAAATCTTCTCAACTTTAATTGCCCTCTGCGTATAATCTGACTCGATTCAAATGTCAATGCTTTAAATTTGTAGAGATTGACAACAACAACAATAAATTAAATTTAAAAAAACACTTGAATTGGTGTCGTGACAATTAAAATAACAAAAAAGTCAACTCAAATGTTTCAAAGATTTAGTTACAATAT
>CM065684.1:5004287-5006787 GCA_017654935.2 Phymorhynchus buccinoides
ATGGGGGGGGGGGGGGGGGGGGGGGAAGTCAAGTCAAAGTGATTTTTATTGAGGGTTAAAGAATAAGCTAACAAGGCTCTTTTTTCATCTTGCCCTCCAACAAAATACAAAAATACAAACATCACGAGAAATGCATAATAATTACAGGGGAATAAAAAGCAAAGAACATTCACCAATGAGTTTAAATGGGGGGGAAAAACACCTACAATTTCAAACAGGAGAGAGAGAGAGAGAGAGAGAGAGAGAGAGAGAGAGAGAGAGAGAGAGAGAGAGAGAGAGAGAGAGAGAGAGAGAGAGAGAGAGAGAGAGAGAGAGAGAGAGAGAGAGAGAGAGAGAGAGAGAGAGAGAGAGCAAAAAAAGGGAAAAGAAATGCAAGGATTGGCTCAGTGGGCTTGCAAGTCATGATCCCGCTTTGAAAGCACAAGTTCGAATCCCAATTTTACAAAAAAGTCGATTTCGTTTGTATCAAAGCCTGAATATTCGCCCTACTGACTGGGCCAGAATAGTAAGGGGGCAATCCTCTGAAGTCGGAGTGTGGCTGCCCACGTGGCGAGGTCATCAAAAACGGTCACAACACATACACATAAATAAATATATAATGTTCTCATCCCTAGCTGGTGCATTTTTGTGTACCTCGGTGTTCAAGAGCTTCGGCTGTTGGGATGATCCCTGGAGTCGTTAAGCCAGGGTGCAACAACAAACAAACAAACAACAGTAGGGAGTAACCTGTAGGTCTGCTTTCTTTTTTCTTTTCTATTTTCTTTTCTTTTTCTTTTTTTTTTCTTCTACCAGACAGTAAGCATAGGCACCGCAAAGAGTAAAACATAGCGTGTTTTAGATGAATATCAGATTCTGCTTGTAATTCTACACATATTTTTTAAAATCTACTTTGTCGACGTTCTCAACGGATTGAAAAAAACCCTGCAAAAACAGTGGAATCTCCCTGTTTAGGTATTAGGTATTAGGTACTTTATAGTCACAGAGGCGTCTCTGTGAAAATTCGGGTTGCTCTGCTCCCACCTGGAGAGCGCGTCGCTGCCAGAGGCGCGCCACCCCCCCCTTTTTTTTTTGGCATGCAATTTGTGGCTTGACAAATTCAGCTCAAAAAGGGCTCCACCCCATTAATATACATGTTTCGTTGCTCCACCCTCTCTGCATCTCATTACATCACCATCACCACCATCACCCCTTTCCCGTTTCGATCACCCTATCATCCTCACCCCTCCTCTTCCTACTCCCCCCCCCCCTCCCCACACCCCAAGCCCAAAGGGCCGCGATAAAGAGCAGGGGGTTGAAAAACATCTGAAAAGTCAACATAAGCCCCAACGTGGCCTGTCACCCCCAGTTTGACTGATGGCCTGATGAAGTGGGAGTGGTGTGGAGTTGACGACTAGCAAGCTAAGGCTCGTTGTCCACCTGTGTTCTACCGAGGACTCAGCTCGCTTGACACTCGTGTGACAGGTAGCACACGCCTTGCTATTGCTTTTGACTCGCTGACAGGTTATTGGCCACTGTAGTAACGCCCTTGACGGCAAGAGTTAAGCCCTTGTTGATCGGTATCCAAAACGGCATTCACTCTTGCAAAAGGCAGCCATTAAAGCCGCAGCACCCGATCCCAGGAATCGGGTGGCTATTTTTAGACACACGCCTCTACCAGCAAGAGGAGAAAAGAAGGGTTTGCTCGCAGCGTGTGGCGAAAACTGCCGTTTTTGCTCGACTCCCTCCTTTTATATCCCTGTCGTGCCTTTAAAGGGAAAACAACCGATCCCAGGGATCGGGTCTTTCTCGTCAGAAAAGCTCTGCCTCGCGGTGGCTCGCACAACAGGGAACAAAGAAGGGCCAGCTGTGAAGCAAACACAGCGCGCGCTGAGCGCCTCCCCTCTTTTATAGTCTAGCTGTGCCTTTAAGTGGCCTCAACTAGGGTTACTGGCGAGCGTTATTCCCTTGTTTGGTCAGTACTCAACCATCTTCCTCCCACCCACCAAGGGCACTCACTCTTTCAAAAGGTGTTCTCTTCAGTGGCCAATGGTCGACTTATGGCGATAATTTGACCGCCAGGGGGCAGTCAATCCACTAGGGGCTTATCACGCTATTTTCTTAGTTGGGCGTAGTGAGAGAGAGAGAGAGAGAGAGAGAGGGAGAGTGGGACTCCTCCCTCTCGCTCTCTCTCTCTCTTTATCCCCAACTAAGAAAATAGAGAGGATTAGCCCCACTCGAGCGCTATGCCACCTGGCGGACAAAAGAGACAGCTAAGTCGCTCATACACACACAACAAGACAGGTCTGCTTCTTTAAGTCTCTCCCCTTCCCCCAAAGACCCAAAACAACAATGGGGCGACAGCGGACCCAAAATGCGTACACAACGCACGACGCGTGAAATGACACGGCAGCAGGTGTGAGAAAAAACATAGAATGAAACAAAGCAGACGCTTTGTATTAGCCAGGACACAAGATGTACACCGAGCCTAAAAAATGAACCAAGCATCCTCGAATTGCGCCTC
>CM065684.1:5011787-5014287 GCA_017654935.2 Phymorhynchus buccinoides
AAACTCTTTTTTGCGGATCTGACGGGCATATCAAAACTGAAGTCCTTACTAAACACATAGAAATCAGACACTATTCCACCATCTTACGCGTATTTGTTTTTTTCCCTCGCTTCAAGAGCAATGATTGTTTCACGCTTTTAGTGATGAAAGACGGATCCGTCCCCACCCCTATCCCCCTTTTTCTTTTTCTTGTTTTAAACTAAGTTTGTACAAAAAAAATTACTTGATAGGTTTTACTTGCATACGCAGCTTCATACGCAAACAGAAGGATGCAAGCACCCGATTATTAGTTGAACTTCTTTCAAACATTGGGTTCGCTATGTTTGTAAAACGTCATTCAAACCACAGCGAGAAACTCTAAAGGACATTTTTTCGTTGTTTGTTGTCCTTTGCCGATTTACGATCGCAAAGGAGTATGAATTCGTTCGTGTTTTTTTTTTTTTTTTTTTTTTTTTTTTTTTTTAGGGGGGGGGGGGGGGGGGGTTTCTGTCAGTCCCACGGATAACTCCCGAACCGCTCGACAGAATCGCTTCAAAGTGTGTGTGGTGGTGTGTCACCATGAGGGGAAGGCATCCGCGCATACATTGTCACCGTCGTAACCTTGACCTTGGCGTATGACCTTGAAAATCGAAAATCATTAAGGGGCCATGACTTCCACACCGTTGGTCTTAGAGTCTTCAAACTTGGCATGTCGGTACTTTGGCTTAAGGCCATTCTGATGGTGGCATGCCGATCATGGTCAAGGTCAAGGTCAAGGTCAAGGAGACCTGTAGGCCTTGAAAGTGGTAGGAGTCTACAAATTGGGCTTTAAGACATATTTTCCACATTTGTACTTGACAGAAGCGCTTCAGATGGTGTGTGGTAGTGCATAACCTAGAGTAGAAAACATCCGAGCATACATTTTCGCCATGCTGACCTTGCCCTTGAAGTGTGACCTTGAAAACCGAAATGTCCTTCTTTGAGCTATATAATGTTTTTTATTTTTGTTTTTGCAGTCACTAGGAGACAGGACAGTTCAAGAACATTTGCCTAAAGCAATTACCTAAGCGTAGCATCAGATTTATTTATTCCAATCAATCAATCAATCAATCAAATCAGCTCATTATCTTCAAATAAGAAGCATTCAGCTTGAGCGTGGGGATAAAAACGAATCACATATAAATTAAGTAACACAGACGCGCGATGCGCTCTCCATGGGGGAGCAACCCGACTTTCACAGAGACGCCTCTGTGACTATAAAGTACCAAATACCACCACCACCGCCATTATCACCACCACCATCGTCACCACCCGTGTCGTTCCCTCAACTAATTTAAACGAGACTTACAATGCCCCCCCCCCCCCCCCCTCACACCCCTCACCCCTCCCAAAATACTCCAAATTATTTTTCTCCCTTTGAGCTCCTCCGAAATCGGAATATGTCTGCTGTACGCAGCGGGGAGACCAGTGAAAACTGAAGACCGGACACATAGTATACGTACCTTACCCACTATGGCCATATGGCCTGGGAACGCAGAAGAAGAAGAAGAAGGGACAATAACAACCGTCGTATTCTCAAGCACCTCCCAGTGTCTGTCAGTACAGTGTGGACTTTTTTGTGTAAAACAAATAGTTCCCCCCAACCTTCTGGAAGTTCTGTGCTTGAAACTTCCCCTATACACATCCCCCCCCCCCCTCTCTCTCCACGCCATCTCTTCCTATTGGCCACTGCAACCACTTGCCCTTTTGCAAGAGTGAATGCCCTTGTAGATGCTTGGGTACTGACCAAGCAAGGGCACGATACGACTCTCGCCAATAACCCTATTTGAAGCCACTATAACAACTGCCTTTTGTAAGAGTGAATGCCCCTGGTAGATGCTTGCGTACTGACCAAGCAAGGGAACGACTCTCGCTAATAACCCTATTTGAAGCCACTATAACAACTGCCTTTTGTAAGAGTGAATGCCCTTGGTAGATGCTTGGGTACTGACCAAGGCAAAGGGCACGAACTCTCGCCAATAACCCTATTTGAAGCCACTATAACAACTGCCTTTTGTAAGAGTGAATGCCCCTGGTAGATGCTTGAGTACTGACCAAGCAAGGGAACGACTCTCGCTAATAACCCTATTTGAAGCCACTATAACAACTGCCTTTTGTAAGAGTGAATGCCCTTGGTAGATGCTTGGGTACTGACCAAGCAACAGGGAAACGACTCTCGCTAATAACCCTATTTGAAGCCACTATAACAACTGCCTTTTGTAAGAGTGAATGCCCCTGGTAGATGCTTGGGTACTGACCAAGCAAGGGAACGACTCTCGCCAATAACCCTATTTGAAGCCACTATAACAACTGCCTTTTGTAAGAGTGAATGCCCTTGGTAGATGCTTGGGTACTGACCAAGCAAGGACACGACTCTCGCCAATAACCCTATTTGAAGCCACTATAGCAACTGCCTTCTGCAAGAGTGAATGCCATTTTAAGTACTGACCAGCAAGGGATTAACTCCTGCTGTCAAGGGCGT
>CM065684.1:5026321-5028821 GCA_017654935.2 Phymorhynchus buccinoides
GTTGTTTTTGGGGGTTTTTTCTGTCTGTCCCAAGGATCTCTCCCGAACCGCTTGACCGAATCGCGTCAAATTTTGTGTGAAGGTGTGCCTCCTTAATAGGAAGAGATCGGCGCAAACCATTTTGCCGTCGTGACCTTGACCTTGACGTACGACCTTGAAAACCGAAAATCTATTTTTAGCCATATCTCGGGCACCGATCAACATAGGATGTTGAAACTTGGTATGAAGGTGGTTTGGCTTATGCCCGTTCTGATGATGGCATACCGATCAAGGTCAAGGTCAAGGTCAAAAAGATCGCTGGAGCCTGAAAATCGGAGGGTCATTTTTTTCTCCTTCTGTCTGTCCCAAGGATATCTTTCGAACGGGTTGACAGAATCACGTCAAATTGTGTGTGCTGGTGTGTCACCATGAGAGGAAGGCATCCGCGCAAACCATATTGCCGTCGTGACCTTGACCTTGGCGTACGACCTTGAAAACCGAAAATCTTTCAGGGGCCATAACTCCCACACCGTTAGTGTTAGAGTCTTCAAATTTGGCATGAAGGTACTTTGGCTTATGCCCGTTCTGATGGTGGCATACCCATCAAGGTCAAGGTCACGTTCCGGGCGATCCGTAGGCCTTGAAAGTGGTAGGGGTCTACACATTGGGTTTTAAGCCATATTTTCCACATTGGTACTTGACAGAAGCGCTTCAGATTGTGTGTGGTACTGTATACCCTAGAGAAGAAAACATCCGAGCATAAATTATCACCATGCTGACCTTGACCTTGAAGTGTGACCTTGAAAACCGAAATTTCCTTCTTTGCGCTATATGTTCTTCTTCAAGCTGTATCTCGTGAACTAGAAGACAGAATCCCTTCCAATTTTGTGTCAGGATGTGACACTCTACGGGGTGTCGCAAGTGCGTGGCATTGCTGGTGACGGACATGTCTGCCGCTCGGCGACGCCCTTGTTGTTTTTTTGTTTTTGTCCGTCACCTCTACGGTGACCGAACTCTGTGGTCGTCTGGTTTGTATTTGTCCGTCACCATAGGTGATCGGATTTTACATGGGCTGGTTTGTATTTTTTTGTTTTTTTGTTTTTTTGTTTGTTTGTTTGTTTGTTTGGTTTTTTCTGTCTGTCCCAAGGATATCTCCGGAACCGCTTGACCGAATCGCGTCAAATTTTGTGTGCTGGTGTGTCACCATGAGAGGAAGGCATCCGCGCAAACCATTTTGCCGTCGTGACCGTGACCTTGGCGTACGACCTTGAAAACCGAAAATCTTTCAGGGGCCATCACACCGTTAGTGTTAGAGTCTTCAAATTTGGCATGAAGGTACTTTGGCTTATGCCCGTTCTGATGGTGGCATACCGATCAAGGTCAAGGTCACGGTCCGGGCGATCAGTAGGCCTTGAATGTGGTAGGGGTCTACACATTGGGTTTTAAGCCATATTTTCCACATTAGTACTTGACAGAAGCGCTTCAGATTGTGTGTGGTACTGTATACCCTAGAGAAGAAAACATCCGAGCATAAATTATCACCATGCTGACCTTGTTTTGTTTTTTTGTTTGTTTGTTTTTCTGTCTGTCCCAAGGATATCTCCCGAATCGCTTGACCGAATCGCGTCAACTTTTGTCTGCTGGTGTGTCACCATGAGAGGAAGGCACCCGCGCAAAATGTTTCGCCGTCGTGACCTTGACCTTGGCTTACGACCTTGAAAACCGAAAATCTTTAAGGGGCCATAACTCCCACACCGTTGGTGTTAGAGTCTTCAAATTTGGCATGTAGGTACTTTGGCTTATGCCCGTTCTGATGGTGGCATACCGGTCAAGGTCAACGTCACGGTCCGGGAGATCGGTAGGCCTTGAATGTGGTAGGGGTCTACAAACTGGGTTTTAAGCTTTATTTTCCACATTTGTGCTTGACAGAAGCGCTTCAGATTGTATACTGTATACCCTAGAGTAGAAAACATCCCAGCATAAATTATCGCCATGCTGACCTTGGCCTTGAAGTTTGACCGTGAAAACCGAAATTTCCTTCTTTGCGCTATGTATTTCTTCTTCAAGCTGTATCTCGTGAACTAGAAGACAGAATCCCTTGCAATTTTGTGTCAGGATGTGACACTCGACGGGGTGTCGCAAGTGCGTGGCATTGCTGGTGACGGACATGTCTGCCGCTCAGCGACGCCCTTGTTTTCAATGTTGCTTTTAGTTTATATGCTCGCTTATAATGGAGTTCTTTGTGCTGATGATTTGTTGTCATTGTTGCTTTTTGTGTGGATGTTCGCTTATAATGGAGTTCTTTGCTGATGATTTGTTGTCATTGTTTTTCCTTTTGCAACCCTCTCCCCTCTGACATGGGCAGAAGGCCTGGATCAGTAAACTTTGTGAATTGTGTGTGAATCTCTCTCTCTCTCTCTCTCTCTCTCTCTCTCTCTCTCTCTCTCTCTCTCTCTCTCTCTCTCTCTCTCTCTCTCTCTCTATGTGCAAAATGATATAACATTAGATTATTACATAACTA
>CM065684.1:5033821-5041321 GCA_017654935.2 Phymorhynchus buccinoides
TCTGCCTGTCTGCCTGTCTGCCTGTCGGTCTCTCTCCCTCTTTCTCTCCCTCTCTTCTCTCTCTCTTTCTCCCCCTCTCTCTCTCCCTCTCTCTCTCTCCCCTCGCTCATATTCCATCTTGACTTTTCTCACCCACCCCCCACCCCCCCAAAAAACCCAGTTGTCTTCACAGTGAAACCAGGCAAAAGCGTCCGTAAGGAGACAGCCACTACTAGTAGCAGAGACCATTAGGACCAATGGAAGAAACCAAGAGAGGCCCAAAGACGTGTCCAGGACTATGTCTCCTCCCCATTACGTCCAATACTGCCACTCCTAGGCCGTGGGAAATCATCCACAAAATCATTTCTCTCTCCTGCGTCCTCTCTCTCTCTCCATTAGTCGCCGTCTGGCCGGAACTGCGTCGTTCCGTCAGATCAGCTACGGTTAATTCCGGCTGGTCAGAAGCAGGATGAGGACCCCCGGGTGGCACTCGTTTTCAACGGTAAATGAGATTTTGTTTTTGTGTGTGACGAGGGTCCCTTAGGTATTAGGTACTTTATAGTCACAGAGGCGTCTCTGTGAAATTCGGGTTGCTCCCACCTGGAGAGCGCGTCGCAGCCGGAGGCGCGCCACCCAATTTTTTTTTTTTTTGCATGCGAGTTTTGTCACTGATGAGGTGGGGGGGGGGGGGGGGGGGGGGTAAATTTTTACCAAATGACAACTTTTTCGTTGCCACTGGGTTTAACGTATGCTAAGTGCATGGGCACACGGGACCTCGGTTTATCGTCTCGTCCGAAAGACTCCACGTTCAGACCGTTAAGGCCTAGTGCAGAATGAGAGGGGGAAAAAACCTGTACCCAGGTTCGAACTCGGGTTTACTTGACACGAAGCGAACATGTACACGTGCGCACGCACACGCACACGCACACGCGCGCACGCACACACACACACACACACACACACACACACACACACACACACTTACTAATCCAGGACACAAGAATTGCAACAACTGTAAAATAAGACAGAGCAGGCAGAGACATAGGCCAGAAAAATATAATCATGCCAAATTAAAAGCAAACCATTTGACTGCTCTACTTTTTGCTTCCAAGCAAATCTCTTATTACTATTTGTCAAGAGACCTCAGACGTCCTCTATCGCACATCCACAGATAATAATAATAATAATTCAATTGTTTTTAAATTTCATATAGCGCTAAGATCCATACAGCAGTATGCTCGATGCGCTGTACAAAAGCAACAATGAAAGATGGAAAAAACATGCATTAAAATCAGCAAGAAAGTCATACTACCAACATTCCAATGCAAAGAAATTAATAAAGTAACAAAAATAACATGATTCTCACTCACTCACAAAGACATCCACCCCTCGTTCACCAGCACTGTCACTCTCTGATAAACACCTCACCTTCACAGAAACTAATGAAAATTTAACAGGAAGGAATGCACCAATACATGCGTACGCACATTCTCTCTCTCTCTCTCTCTCTCTCTCTCTCTCTCTCTCTCTCTCTCTCTCTCTCTCTCTCTCTCTCTCTCTCTCTCTCTCTCTCTCTCTCTCTCTCTCTCTCTCTCTCTCTCTCTCTCTCTCCAGGGCCCCAGTCCCCTATAGTCCCCAAAACCTACACTCAGTGGCCCAGGCCAACTATCATCGTCATCCAGCTCGCATCTCCAGCAATGGAGAAGGGGACCCTTGTCAACAACAAGAAAATGTCTCATTTACTGTGGAAACAAGTGCCCTGGGGGGCCACATCCGGCAGCCTCTGACCAGCCAGAATTAACTGTAGCTGATCTGACGGAACGACGTAGTTCCGGCCAGACGACGACTAATGGAGAAAGAGAGAAAGAGGACGCTGAGAAAGAAATGATTTTTGTGGATGATGATTTCCCACGGCCCAGGAGTAGTATTGGGTGAAATGAGCAAAGGTGCCTCTTTCTAGGGTACGTTTTTACCTTTTGAAATTGAAACGATCGCAAATAGGTGTGTGTGGGCTTCTGTGTGTGTGTGTGTGTGTGTGTGTGTGTGTGTGTGTGTGTGTGTGTGTGTGTGTGTGTGTGTGTGTGTGTGTGTGTGTGTGTGTGTGTGTGTGTGTGTGTGTGTGTGTGTGTGTGTGTGTGTGTGTGTGTGTGTGTGTGTGTGTGTGTGTGTGTGTGTGTGTGTGTGTGTGTGTGTGTGTGTGTGTGTGTGTGTGTGTGTGTGTGCGTGCGCGTGCGCATGCTCATGGGTATGCATGCATTATTATGAATGTGTGCATGTTATGTAGGTGCGTTCGTGCAGGTTTTTTGGGTCATTATTCTGTTCAGCTTGTTATGTTGACTAGCGCAACGCCGAGTACCGGTAACGCCGAGTACCGGCAACGCCTAGTAACTGTAACGCCAAGTACTGGTAACGCTGAGTACAGCAAATTTGAAGCGATTCGGTTAAAAAACGGCGGAGTTGTAAGGCCCCATTTCCCGTTCGCGCTGCTCTGAAAGTGACGCACTCTCCCTTGTAACGGCAACGCCTAGTAACGGTAACACCAAGTACTGGTAACGCTGAGTACAGCAAATTTGAAACAATTCGGTTAAGAAAAGGCAGAGTTATAAGGCCCCATTTCCCGTTGGCGCTGCTCTGAGAGTGATGCGCTCTCCCTAGTAACGGTAACGCCTAGTAACGGTAACACCAAGTACTGGTAACGCTGAGTACAGCAAATTTGAAACAATTCGGTTAAGAAAAGGCGGAGTTATAAGGCCTCGTTTCCCGTTGGCGCTGCTCTGAGAGTGCCGCGCTCTCCCGAATCTCTTCACGTTTGGTACCAGGCTTTGCCCCGGGCACCGCAAGCCTGACAGCAAATTTGAAGCGATTCGGTTATGATACAGCGGAGTTATTTGTGAAAAGGTGAAACGGCATATATCGATTTGGTACACAGATAGTCCCCGTCCCCGGTCATCTATCGTCCTAATTTGAAGGCAATCCGCCCAGAAACACCGGAGATACGGGCGCCGAGAGGCCGGCGGATACGCGTTTCGCACATTTGCCAACCCGCACAAATGACACGGCCGCCTGGGCTCACAGCAAATTTGAAGCGATTCGGTCGAAAAACGGCGGAGTTATAAGGCCCGTTTTGTGTTTCACACACACACACACACACACACACACACACACACACACACACACACACACACACACACAGACGGACACTTGCCAAATTATTATATGATGTTGCTGCTGGTGTGTGTGTGTGTGTGTGTGTGTGTGTGTGTGTGTGTGTGTGTGTGTGTGTGTGTGTGTGTGTGTGTGTGTGTGTGTGTGTGTGTGTGTGTGTGTCTCTCTCTCTCTTTTGACACTTCTTGATCTCTCTGCTGCCTTTGATACCATAGACCACTCCATTCTTCTGTCTCGTCTTGAACATACTTTTGGAATTAAGGGCCCTGCTCTTTCTTGGTTTTCCTCTTACCTTTCTGATCGTTTTCAATCAGTTCTGGTCAATGGTCGTCAGTCTGAACAGGTTAGGGTTTCTTGTGGAGTCCCCCAGGGGTCTGTGCTTGGTCCTGTCTTGTTTACTTTGTATACGTCACCTCTTGCCAATGTCATCGATCAGCACAACATGAAACATCACTTCTATGCAGATGACTCACAACTCCAAAACAGTACAACCCCTGAAGATCTAGATTCCATTCTTACAGAAAGTAACAACTGCTATATTGATATTCAAAATTGGATGGTTCAAAATAAACTTCAATTAAATGGTGAAAAAACCGAAGCAATGCTTGTAGGGACAAAAAACAAACTAGCCTCTGTTTCCATAGAGTCAATCCAACTGGGTAACAATATCATTCCCCTCTCAGACTCAGTCAAAAACTTAGGTGTCACTTTGGACAATACTCTTTCCATGCAGAGTTTCCTGACTCAGACCTGTCAGTCCTGCTACTATCAAATTCGTTGCATTGGCTATATTCGTAAATACCTCTCAGATGAAGCCACAGCAAAGCTTGTTACTTCCCTCATCCTATCTCGTATTGACTACTGTAATGCTCTCCTTTCTGGCCTATCAGTCTCTTCTCTATCTTGTCTCCAGCGTATTCAAAACACAGCTGCTCGTCTTGTCCTTAGGAAGAAAAAGTTCGATCATGTTAGCCCTCTTCTGCGTTCTTTGCACTGGCTTCCTGTCGCAGACAGAATTGAGTATAAATTAAACACACTTTGCTATAAATCTATTCATAAAGCTGCTCCATCTTACCTCTGTGACAATATTTCCATCTATACGCCAGCTCGCACTTTACGTTCAGTTTCTGACCCTCTTTCTCTCCAGATCCCTAGGTATAAGCTTTCAACTGTTGGTCGGCGCTCTTTTGCTGTCTCAGGACCGACATCCTGGAACAAACTTCCGCTCTCCCTCCGTCAGCGACCGACTCTCTCTGCTTTCAAAGCTAACCTCAAAACCCACCTGTTCCCCTGTCATTAAAGCTCCTCTCTCTTTATCTTGAATGAATCTTTAATTTAATGTCTTTTCACATAGATCGTGATTTTAGACAGCATGCACAAAAAAAAAAAAAAAAAACAAACAGGTAAAATAACATGCATAAGAACGACATATTTAAAAAAAAAAAAAAAAAAAAAGAAAACCTCTACAGTAGTCTTCCAATAGTTGAGGACAGCATTGCTTTTGCAATTACAGTAATGTCAATTTCTGCGTCATTTAAAATATCCTTGGTATTATCATACTTACGAAAAAAGTCCATATTGATCATTCGATATTTAGAGACCAATACTGGGCATTCTAATAGTAAGTGATGAATTGATAATTTATCACTACAAAGACAGTTAGTATCCAAGTATTTAGTTTTCCATGAATTGAGTCGTATCTTGTACACTAAACTAACTATCGATCTACTGTGCATAAAAATGTTAGATCTAAAGTCAGATGAGTTGATGTAAGTAGCTTTTTCCAATAAACAGTAAATTTCATGTGTTGATAATGGCAGTTTCTCATTAGAAACCAAGTTAGAGTTATTAAAAGCCCCTCTTTTGGTAGCTCTATCAGCAACTTCATTCCAAAAGAGTCCACAATGAGATGGCACCCAGCAAAAATCAATACCAATACCTTTTGCAACAATACAATGAATCAACTGTTTAATTTCAAAGACAATGTCGTTACGAGTTTTACTGTTACTTTGGTTTAGAGTTTGTAAAACTGATTTTGAATCCACACAAACTAAAATGTTATAAATTGAATATGGTAGATCATAAACAAATTCTAAAGCTCGCATTATTGCATATAATTCTCTTTATCTTCTCTCTCTTGCCATTAGGTCTGTTTCTGCTATATTCCATTTATGTTATCTGTGTGTGTTCGCGTTGTATTGCGTTTGTGTTTGAATGCGCTTTGAATGCTAACGTGTGTGTGCGCTTTGATTTGATTTATATCAAGATTCAGCGCCGTATAAATACTGTATGCTGTTGTTGTTGTTGTTGTTGTTGTTGTGTGTTTGTGTTTACTGTCTGCATGCAGGGGTGCCAGCGAATACGCGCGTACACAGGCTCTTTCTTTTGGTTTTCATTGGTTTACACAGTTTAGTTTTATTCATTAAAAAAACCCACAATCATAATCATTATAGCCATTTGACACAAAACAGTATGGGAAAACCAATCAAGCGAACGCTTATTTATATTTTGTTCTGATTGCAACCATAACACTATTATTTCTTACATCTGAATCACTCTCTGCTTTCTTCCCTTACTTTCAAATATTTTATTTCCTTCGTTTTTTGTTGTTTTTGTGTGTATTTTTTTAAGTTTTCTTTTCCACACTTCATTCGGAACGTCAGCAACAGAAGTTAAAGACGGTTGAGAATGGGGGGGGGGGGGGGGGGTGGAGGATTGGGGGGGGGGGGTGGTGGAGGAGGGGGATCTGTGCCTTGACTTCCATGGCGTCAATCTTGATAAGGGGACTGAGAGGTTTTCTGGAGTCGAGTGCTGGTCTGTTGTTGGAGCTCTGAGACGGGGGTCGGGATAATGGGAATGAGGTGTTCCGGGGGGTGGGGTGGGGGTGGGGGCTATCGACATCTTTTTCTGGTGGGGACGAGAGAGGGAGAGGGGGGGGGGGAGAGAGAGATGAGAGAGAGAGAGAGAGAGAGAGAGAGAGAGAGAGAGAGAGAGAGAGAGAGAGAGAGAGAGAGAGAGAGAGAGAGAGAGAGAGAGAGAGAGAGAGAGAGAGAGAGAGAGAGAGAAATACAGAGAGACTGAGGGAGAGATACAGACAGACACCACAGAGAGAGAGAGAGAGAGAGAAACGAAAACGAAAACGAACGAAAACGAAATTTTATTTAACCAGGGAACTTGAGATAAGCGATGACAGCTTTTTCCACCCAGCCCTGGGAGAGAGAGAGAGGGAGAGAGAGAAAGAGAAATAGAGAGAGAAAGAGAGAGAGAGAGAGAAAGAGTCAGAGAGATAGGCAGAAAGAGGATAGACAGAGAGAGACAGAGAAAGAGTTAGAGAGAGAGAGAGAGAGAGAGAGAGAGAGAGAGAGAGAGAGAGAGAGAGAGAGAGAGAGAGAGAGAGAGAGAGAGAGAGAGAGAGAGAGAGACGGACAGACAGGCAAACAGACAGACAGAGAGACACAAAGAGAGGCATAGAGAGACTAGGCGTTCAAGACTGCACTTGATCATCTCCAAACATGGAGCACTCGATTTTTTGTAAAGTTTTATTTTTTGTGTATTTCACGGTTTACGGTTTTGGTTAGAGTTAGGGATAGGGTTAGGGTTAAGGCTAGAGTCAGCTTAAATTAAGATTGAATGGTTAAAAGATACACATTCTAAAGTTTAGCCGAAAACCGACATTGTCACGCGAATGGCGTCACTTTCCATATTTGGAGATGAGCAAGTGCAGCGTTGAACGTCTTGTCATAGAGAGACACAAACAGAGACAGAGACAGGCAGGGAGAGAGCAGACGGACCGACAGACAGACAAGGGTTGAAGGTGGGGTAGCTAGAATCAGAGTAGGTGGGTGGATATCCTCTTTCTCTGCCAGAACATAGGAGGGAGAATGGAGGCCGGCTAGCTGAAGGAAAAGACAACAGATTAAAATTGAGAAAGGCCATAGAAAGGGGGAATTTGATCCTGAAAAGGACTTCTCATTGGAACCCTGTACAATCTCTATCTCTGCTTCTGTTTGTCTCTTGGTCTATTTTTTTTATGTTTGTCTCATTTTGTCTATCTGGGCCTGTATTCACATTGAGATAGCATGAGACTTAGCATCATGCTAACTTAGAAGCTCTTCCAAAAGTCCTATTAAATCCTATAGGACATTGGAAGAGCTTCTAAGTTAGCATCATGCTAAGTCTCATGCTATCTAAATGTGAATACAGGCCCTGTTTAATAAATCCCCAATGCCTCTCAGGCTCTCTGTCTCCCTGTCTCAGTCTCAGTCAGTCTCTCTCTCTGTCTCTGTCTCTGTCTCTGTCTCTCTCTCTCTGTCTCTCTCTCTCTCTCTGTCTCTCTCTCTCTCTGTCTCTCTCTCT
>CM065684.1:5046321-5048821 GCA_017654935.2 Phymorhynchus buccinoides
CACACACACACACGCACACGCACACACGCACACACACACACACACACACACACACACACACACACGCACACACACACACACACACACACACACACACACAGAGAGAGAGAGAGAGAGAGAGAGAGAGAGAGAGAGAGAGAGAGAGAGAGAGAGAGAGAGAGAGAGAGAGAGAGAGAGAGAGAGAGAGAGAGAGAGAGAGAGAGAGAGAGAGAGAGAGAGAGAGAGAGAGAGAGAGAGAGAGAGAGAGAGAGAGAGAGAGAGAGAGAGAGAGAGAAAGAACACTGGACACTGAACACTGAAAAGATTTTACGCGATGCCTATTCTTACAATCTGTCCTTGAACAAGAGAGAGAGAGAAACAGACCTTAAGGCAAGAGAGAGGAGGGAAAGAGAGAATGAGCTTCAATGACGGGGAAACAGGTGGGTTTTCAGATTATATTGATGTCTCCATGGTGGCACATTCTTCAAACAACAAGGGAAATTTGCGCTCGTGTGTGTGTATGTGTGTGTGTGTGTGTGTGTGCGCGCGCGCTTGTGTTTAACATATTTTTGACGTTCATTATTTTGTTTCAATTGACGGTTTATTAATTTGTTAATAACTCATTTATTATTGTAAGCGCTTAGGGCTTATTTAAGAATAAGGGCTAGAAATGCCCATTAATATTATTATTATTATTATTATCATCATCATCATCATCATTATCATTATTATTATTATTATTATTATTATTATTATTATTATTGTTATTATTATTATTATTATTATTATGATTGTTCTAATTATTATTATTATTGTTATTATTATCATTATTATTATTATTATTATTATTATTATTATTATTATTATTATTATGATTGTTCTAATTATTATTATTATTGTTATTATTATCATTATTATTATTATTATTATTATTATTATTATTATTATTATTATTATGTGGACATATAGGCCTACCAAACATGCTAAAGTCTAAAATAATCAGGTGTTTCTTTGTCGCTCTTACACTCGTTTCCTGTAATATGTGACCCAGCACCACGAAAGGGACATTAAGTGTCAAACTGACCATTCTAAGAAAACTACACATTTGAAAACTTCAGACAATGCTCTTTCTAATAATACAAGAACCATTCTTGTATCTTTTTCCGTTCCAGAGTTATGAGCATTGAAAGTTAGTAGGATGAGCGTCGGCCATTTTGAGAGGACAGTCTAAAGTCTGGAAAACAAGAAGAAAATGCATTGACCTACTCGTTTTAACACTTTCGTCGCCAAAGTCGCATTTTAGCACCACAGTGATTCAACACCTATGTCACTCAAAGACATCAAATTGGGGTCTGTTATCCAAAGACCCTATTGTCTTAGTTTGGGGAAGTAAGGATAGACCTTATTAAACCTTTCACCGCCAGCCATATTTCAGCCAAAACATTCCATCAAATTTACAAGGGTAGAGAACAATGTCCATCTGCAGTATTGGGGATTCTTCTGTGACATATCCTTACTTCCCAAAACTATGACAATAGGGTATTTGGATAATAGACCCCAATTTGATGCCTTTTAGTGACATAGGTGTTAAATCACTGTGGTGCTAAAATGCGACTTTGGCGGTGAAAGGGTTAAATATATGTAACAGAAGAATCCCCAATACTGAAGATGGATTTTGTTCTCTGTCCAGGTAAATTTAGTGGAACTTTTTGGCTGAAATATGTCTGGCGGTGAAAGGGTTAAAGCAGCTATTACAGGATTATTTCTTCTTCTTCTTCTTCTTCTCTTCTTCTTCTTCTTCTTCTTCTCTTGAAGGCCCACGGTCAATGAGCTGACCATTCTGGCTCCTCTTTAGAGACAATATTAAAGATTGTCCTTTATAAATATGAAAGATAAGATGTTAGAGAACTTGAAAATACCCATAACTCAAAATTGACCCCAAAAAGGAGATTTTTGACTTTGCAAGCCTATTGTAACAAACTAGCCCAGCGACTTAATGTCCCTTTCGTGGTGCTGGTTCACATAATTATGCCAGTGTCCGGTATTACGCAAGCACACGAGCCAGATAATTGAATCACAATACTTAGGCTATAGCCAACGAAAACTTTCAAATGTAGCAAACCGGGTATCATATATCTCAGACTTAAATCGAGGGGTGTTTGCCTAAAAGAATTATCTTTTTTTGTGTGGTGATAGCACTTTCAGGCAAATGCCCACTCTAAATCTATATGAGAGGGTGCTGGAAGAAAGGCTTACGTCATCAGGCAAATGCCCTTATGATCGAGATACACGTTAATATTTTTCACTCTTTCCCCCAAGGCAACACAGAGATATGCCAGTGATCTTTACGAGTAGCATATCACTTGCGTTGACATGGGGAAATAGTCAAAAATGTCAAAGTGTAACAAGACCTTTAGGGACAAATTGTTCTGGCGCAACACTCTTCGTTGACGGAGGCGATAAGGCAAAATATCGTATCTATGAATCACAATTGCAACCATTCAAATATTGTTCTGGCGCA
>CM065684.1:5053821-5058821 GCA_017654935.2 Phymorhynchus buccinoides
TGGATCTGATCTCTGGTGACAGTCACATACTTTGTGGACAGTTCTTTTTCAGTTCTTTTTTCCAACACCGTGTCCACATGCAACGTGTGCTTCTCGTATTGCATAAAACATATCCCCAAGAAGAGACGTAGAACTGAAGCTGGTCTGTGTTTCCTGGCCTCACCAGCTTCTTCACATCCCCCAGTTCCACAACGTCGTACCGTTTTAACAAAGTCGTATTCCTCAGGTAGTTTTTTTTTCACAGCAGAACGCAGAGTCATCACCCTGATGATAAAGGAGTTCATTGTTCTTCTGTGACCCGCTGTCTTCTCCAATTGTTTAACGTGGTGAAAGCCCCGACATGGCCTTAGTAGTCGACGGGGCTATGACTTGTATCTTAATCCATTTGTTGACTGCATACGGTACAGCTCTTGCTCAAAGGCATGCTTTTTCTCATAGCTGTCCCATTTCCGAAATTTGAATAGGTAGGGCACGTGCAACCTGTGACAAACAACAGAATCTGTAATAACAGCAGTTGTCTGAATGAGAAATAAAAATCAGTTGATCAAAACTCAGTCACCGTGCTGAGAGGAATTTACGAAAGACAGAGACACAGAGAGAGACAGACAGACAGACAGACAGACAGAGAGAGACTGAGCGAGTGAATGACAAACAGATATAGAGGCAGAGAGAGAAGCATAGGAGAGAGATAGAACAGATACTGTGAGGTAAAGACTGTGATGAAGAGAGTGGGTGAGTGAGTGAGTGGGTGAGAAACAGACATACATACAGACACACAGACAGACAGACAGACAGATAGACAGAGGCTGGGTTTACACTTACCTGTAGTCCCGATCGGGCTGGCTTTGAAGGTTATAAGATCAACTTGTCCTCTTGTGCAGAAACGTTGTGACAGGATGGGCTTCACTACCACACCTTTGTTCATCTGGCACTGGTTCAGCAGGCAGTGCTCTCTCACCAAGGGAGAGGTAGAGCTGGATCTGATCTCTGGTAGCATTCACATACTTTTTGTACAGTTCTGTTTCAGTTCGTTTTTCCACCACCGTGTCCACATGCAACGTGTGCTTCTCGTATTGCATAAAAAGGTCCCCAAGAAGAGACGTAGAACTGGAGCTGGTCTTTGTTTCCTGGCCTCACCAGCTTCTTCACATCCCCCAGTTCCACAACGTCGTACCGTTTTAACAAAGTCGTATTCCTCAGGGGTTTTTTTCACAGCAGAACGCAGAGTCATCACCCTGATGATAAAGGAGTTCATTGTTCTTCTGTGACCCGCTGTCTTCTCCAATTGTTTAACGTGGTGAAAGCCCCGACATGGCCTTAGTAGTCGACGGGGCTATAATTTCAATCTTAATCTTAATTCTTCTCCACTTGTTGACTGCATACGGTACAGCTCTTGCTCAAAGGTATGCTTTTTCTCAAAGCTGTCCCATTTCCGAAATTTGAATAGGTAGGGCACGTGCAACCTGTGACAAACAACAACAGGAACAATCCGAATCTGTAACAACAGCAGTTCTCTGAATGAGAAATAAAAATAAGTTGATCAAAATTGGTCAACCTATGGCGATATTTTCCACGCCAGAGGGCAGTCAATGCACTAGGGGCTTATCACGCGATTTTCTTACTTGGGCGTAGTGAGAGAGAGAGAGTGATGGTAGGACCACTCACTGTCTCTCTCTCTTTCTTTATCCCCAACTAATAATATAGAGAGGATTAGCCCCACACGAGCGTCATGCCCTCTGGCGTGAGAAAAATCGCACTAAGTCTCTCATTCACGAAAGCAGCCCCCCCCCCCCCCCCACCCCCCAAGTGATATAAACGGTCACCTTTGTCAGCATTACGATTCTAGCCTAAGGCTATGCTCACTCCGTGCTCATTAACGACCCACCACATCCATTAATAAAAATCACGGGTTTTACGGGTTTCCCTCTCTCGATGGTAACAAATCTTATTTTTGACCAGTTTCTCTAGATAACGGTCGCCGCACGAATAACGCTTACGCCAAAAGGGGCATAAGAAACACCCTAATTGTTTGCTAAGGTCAGATAACTCTTTAAGCTTACTCTTTATTGTTTTGGAGAGAGAAAAGGGTTGCTATCATAAGGGAGATAAATCATACCTCTCTGTCAGTTTGTACAAAGTTTTCGATTTCACCCACGTCTATTTGTGTGCAAAAAATTTAATTTGCACTATATTATGCCATCTAGCATGATGGACAATTAAGAAAGAGCACTCCAAAACACATGCGATTTGATGGTTTGATTTCTAGGAAGCCAGAGCAAAGTGGGTGTTGCGATTTCTGTAAAGGGTGTTTTCCTGGTGATATCGACGTCTTTCTTGCAAAAACTCATCCGTCCGGGTGCCCCCTTTAAACAATTTTCCTTCTAGCAGTTTGACAGACAAGAAGACACCTGTTGGGTTAGGTCCATGTCGGGCGTGAGGCCGAATGGCTTCATTTGGGGTTTTGCTTCTTCTTTTTTGTAAAGTTTTAAGTCTAGAGCTGGGGGGGGGGGGGGGGGGGGGGGGACATGGAGATAATTATAGGGAAGAAGGAGGCGATGAAGGAGAGCAAGGGAGAGAGGAGAGGGACACGGTGGCACAGAGATACAGAGAGGGAGAGAGATAGATAGAGAGAGAGAGAGAGAGAGAGAGAGAGAGAGAGAGAGAGAGAGAGAGAGAGAGAGAGGGAGATAGAGAGAGAGAGAGACAGAGAGAGAGAGAGAGAGAGAGAGAGAGGGAGAGAGAGAGAGAGAGAGAGAGAGAGAGAGAGAGAGAGAGAGAGAGAGAGAGAGAGAGAGAGAGAGAGAGAGAGAGAGAGAGAGAGAGAGAGAGAGAGAGAGAGAGAGAGAGAACGAACGAACGAACAGATGACACACAGGCCCTCTAAGTCACAGGCCCGCTAAGTGCCAGACCCGCTAAGTCACAGGCCCGCTACGTAACTGGCCCGCAAAGTGGTCACTGCCACTGGCCAATGGTCATCTTCATTACACAAGGTTCATGCAATGTGCGCAATTCTATGGTTACGGGACATAAGCTGATAAGAGTCCAAATTTGATTTTAATGTCAAAGTGACCACTGGTCAACTACAATGGACAAGGTACCAAAACAATATCACCACAAGTTCCCACGTGGGTCTTTGCTTGTTTGTTTAATTAAACCAACACACTTAAAAAAGGTGAATATAAAACCATCTTGTCCAGATATCAGCTATTTGCTTTGACCACACGTTCTGTGTTGGAAAGGAATCAAGCAACCAACACAAAATCGGACAAGCATCTACACCATCTTTCTTCTGATCTTGTTCCCGATTCCACCTCCATCACCTCCATCACCCACCTCTGCGCATACTCCCCGTCGGATCCTTCCCCTTCCCACCCCCCCCCCTACCCCCCATCTTCGATTTCTCCTTCCTGCCTCATCCCTCATCCCCACCCATCTCCCCCCAGCCTCAATAACTTCCACCATCATCCACCCCCCACCCACCCACCCCTAACCCCTCTTATTACATCGAAAATCGTCCCACTCCGTAATTCGACAGGTTATCAGACTTTGTGGACACTGAAAAGAGACGGTGGGGAGGGAGGGAGGGAGGGAGGGAGAGGGGGGGGAAGCGGAAGGCTAGGTGGGTGGATGGGTGGGAGGCTAATTCAGACGATCCCGTGACATCGAACTTGGCTACCTAAGTGACCATTACGAGGAGGGGGGGGGGGGGTGGAAGAAAAGACCGCACGTTTTTACGGTACTTCCAATTACCTCTTTCTAACCCAAACCAACTGACTGACACTAAAGTCAGCCATCTTCTCAATTAATAGGTCTTCCAACGAACGAGACTGTCTTCTTCGTCTTCTTCTTCTTCTTCTTCTTCTTCTTCTTCTTCTTCGTCAGTGACAACCCACCCCACCCCCACCCTACCCACCACCCCCACCCTCCCCTCCTAAAATGACGCCGATCGTTCTGTAATGCGATCTTTGTGCGAAACACTGGGGGTTTATTCACGCCCTGGCCAGTAACAATGACGCTAATCTCTGTCCCTCAACTGTCGGGTTTAGTTCAGGAGATACACCGGCGGGTCCGGTGCGTCAATGTCAAACTGTCTTTGGGAAAACATCGCGTGGAAATCGATCTGAATGACAGGGACGGGGTTCGATTATTATTATTATTCGGGATGTTGTGTCTTCCCTTAGCTGTTTGTCTTCTTCTTTTTTTCTCCCCTGGGCCATGACGTATTTTCTGGCGGGTGTGGGTTAATTTATTTATCCTCAGTCGTCGATTTGTCAATTTGTTTTTTAAAAATTTCTTCTTTTCGTCTTCTCTGGTGTTCTGAACATTTTGGGGTGTTTTGGGTATTTGTGCTACCTTCCACTCCCCATCCTCGCTACAATTAACCCTTTCACCGCCAATGTCACATTTTTGCACCACAATAATTTACCACCCATGTCATTAAAACTCTTCAATTCAGGGTCTAGTATTCAATGATATTGTGTTCCTAAGTTTGGGTAGTAAGGATGGATCCTGTTCTAAAATGCGTCAAAAAGAAATCCCACAATATTGCAGACGAAATCTTTTCTGTAGCCAGGTAAGTTTAATGGAAATGTTTGGCTCAAAGATGGTTGGCGGTGAAAGGGTTAACCCTCAATAAACATTCGTGTTCATTCATTTCTTCTTCCTCTTCTTCTTCTCCCTCTCTCTCTCTCTCTCTCTCTCTCTCTCTCTCTCTCTCTCTCTCTCTCTCTCTCTCTCTCTCTCTCTCTCTCTCTCTCTCTCTCTCTCTCTCTCTCTCTCTCTCTCTCTCTCTCTCTCTCTCTCTCTCTCTCTCTCTCTCTCTCTCTCTCTCTCTCTCTGCTAAAGCATAAAGCATCCACAAACAACTGTGTTGAAACATACAGGGTTAAATTGCCTCCTCTACTATTTGATGCTCATTCACGATCTGCATATTATTTGTATGTGTGTGTGTGTGTGTGTGTGTGTGTGTGTGTGTGTGTGTGTGTGTGTGTGTGTGTGTG